>LZPO01117444.1:0-22551 GCA_001675575.1 Neotoma lepida
TGGACAAAGCCTGCACACATAGCATTACAGCCAGTGGAAAATGTGCTTAAAAATGTCCAGCTTCAGCGTATTTCAAATCCCTATGCTGTCACTGCATTGTTAGTTATTGCTTCTCTAATCATCCCTGATTGCTCTGGGATGAGGGGACAATGGAATGGGTATATCTATCAGTTCAATGAAAGTTATCACTCCATATTAGCTTATGATTTCTGAGTTGGTAATTGTAGGCATGTCTCATACAAAGCAATTACTTGGATAAAAGCCAATAAAAATTTGTGTTTTTTATAATAAAAAGTTGGAATTTCTGTAAGATTTTTCTGTGTATCTGTAACATGAATCTTAAAAGGTCTTATAATGAAAAACCCAGAGTCATATATTGGGGTGAAAGCTGAATGATCAGAGAAGCAAAATAGTCAGCCACTAGCTTACCTCTACAAAATCCTCAGCTTCAAGAGAATGAGTTCCTGTTTCCTCATGCCTTATATATCTTTCTGTGTCCTGCCATATTACTTCTTGGGATTAAGGGCATGTATCACCACTGCCTGGTTCTGTTTCTGTCATGTAGCCAAGTGTGGCCCTGAACTCACAGAGATCCAGATGGATCTCTGCCTCCTGAGTGCTAGAATTAAAGGTGTGTGCCACCACTGCCTGACCTCTGTGTCTAATTTAGTGGCTGGCTCTGTCCTATGATCTCCAGGTAAGCTTTATTGGGGTACACAATATATTACCACATTTCCCCTTTTTTTTCTAATAAAAGAAGATTATAACTAATATAAGAAAAACTATTACTATTACAATAAGTATATATAATATATACAGACAATAAATACATCAACAATGTCCAGTCCATTTGAATTTGACAAATTCAGAGAAAATATTCCATTATCCATCCTATCTTTGTGAATCCAAAAGATTGTACTTAATTCACCTTCTATCCTAATTTGCATTACCAACCCAAAACTATCTTTTGATGTCTCTCAAACTTATGCACTTTACATCTCTTTAGTGAGTTTCTTTTATGAATTTGTTAAAAATGAAAACTATAACTATCTAATCTTCAACTCCCTCAGAGACCCAAGAAGGAAATAATATTATCTAAGTTAGCAGAAAGTGCAAATAAGCGACTTCCAAAAAATGTGAGAAATGACAGCAACAGCTGGCTGCCTGGAGAGTCACCCAATGCTCCTCTGCAATGTTTGGGCATCCATCTTCAGCCTATAGGCCTAGCATATCTGAAAGACTTTTCTGTGAAGCAAGATTTTTAGAATGGCTGTCTTAGTTTGTCTTGGCAAGGTGCAGCAGTCCTTTCTTTTGTGTTCTGCTTGTCCATTTTGGACAAGTCAAAATAAAACCAAAGAATTATGAGATTAGTGGCAATAGAATAGTCCCTTAATTTTGGTATTTCTTCTGTCCCATATCAGACAGAGCTTTTGCATTTTCTTTTAACAAGCATGCTTGAGTTTAGAGAAGGTGAGAGCCATGCTGCAACTCCAAAACCAACTTTAATTTTTAATTGAACTGGGACTACATAAAGACCATTTCCATTATATGTCTGTAGTGAATAACAGAAACAAACATTTAGAAAGACTTATGAAAATTTATCCTGTTAGATATGTGATATACCAATAAGCCAATTTACCTTTTTCTTGGGACATTTTTTTCTCGATGATCTGTCCTTTGTAAGAAATCAGTGAAGGTTTCTTTTGGGCCTTGTATAACTTTTGTAAATGACTCAATTTTCTTTCCTACTTTTTAAATTCTGTCCAAAGCATTCAAGGCTGTCATTCAGGATAAAATTAGGGTGTGGTCATCATATAAAGATTGTCTTTGTATATCAGCATAATTGCCTTCTCCAAGAAATTGATCTTACGAAATTTCCATACCTCTAGCCTTACATGATTGTTCAATGGTCTTAGCCTTATCTTTCCACCAGTTCCTCCATTGTAACTGGGAACCAGCCTCTAAGACAGCTGTAATCAAATCTTTTCAGTCTTGAGGAATAATTCTGTTGCAAGTTGACCATGAGTTTAACATTTGCTTCATGAATGGAGAATGCATATCATATGACACTATAGCTTCTTTGAATCTCCTCAAATCTAACATTTGCATAGAAGTCCAATCAGCTAGTATACAGCTTTGAGCATTTGGCATTTCCTGTGTGGTTAGTGGATAGATTAAGGTTGGCTCTTTGAAAGCCTTAGACTGTTTCTCTGTAACCATGTAATGCAATGCTGAGATTGGTTCACCTTTAAATTCTTCTGTCTGTGTCTGAATTTCTCTATGATCTGTTTTATCAAATTTTTCTAAAATTTTTATCTTGACACTCACATTAACCAACTTTTTAAATGATAAAACAAAACAAATAATATTTATAATTGATATTACATCTATCCAATCAGTATTGATTATACTCTCATTTAGTTGTTCCATTTTCAAACTGCCTAATGTGTTATCAAATAAAGACCAAACAACCTCCATTGTAAAAATGTTCCCCATGTTTTAATGTGGGGAAAAAAATCTCTTTTAACTAATTTCTCCCTTTTTAAGAAATCTTAATTGACTCACCAAACTCCCAACTGTTCAGGTTATTGCCAATGGTAGAGGAAATATAGAATAAGTAATACATAAAGGTAGTTAGAAACACCAGCTAAGGCCACATGATCAGTTGCAGAAGTGAGAATTATAATTGACATAGTGTTTCTGTGTATCTTATTATGAATGATTTTGTAGGAATATTTTATTTGTGTAGATTTTTTTCTTTCCTCAATTTCTTTATCATGTAATATAACATTAATTAAGAGAATATCAATAGTAACCTTATTTAAGTTAGAGATAATAAAAGAATGTCTCTCAAGGGACATAGCCTTGTATTCTCAGTTTGTAATGGGTTTGTAGTTCTACAATGGATAATTATGACATGTTACACATAATTATGATCTGGTTATTGTTTAAATTTGGAAATTAATCATGAAATAAGGAGATATGATTGTGTATCAAGTTGACAAGGAGCATTCTTTGTTGTCAAGTTGGCTACATATGGACTTAACTAAAACCCCAAAATGCAGTGACACAGCAGTGCCAGAATGCTGTTTAATTCAAAGTAGGAAGATCCAATTCTACTCTGGATCTTTAGGTGGGAGAACACACCTTTCACACAGTCCTTCGGAGTGGGAAGATCTACCTGTAATCTGGGCCTTACCTTCTGCCAGAAACTTATATTTGCTCTTTGCTTCCTTTTCTTGCTTCAACAGCAAGTCCTTTCCTTCTTCACTGGCATAATAACCTGATTTATGGGGATTCTGGTGTAGATTAAAGACCAGCTGAGACATCTAGCTAGCCTCATGAACAGAAAAAACTATATTATTCATAGAGAGCAACTGTTGGATTAGATGGACCACAGTCTGTAAGTCATTCTAATAGCATGTGTGTGTGTGTGTGTGTGTGTGTGTGTGTGTATATACATACATGCATATTCATTCTGTAAGTTCTGCTACTCTGGAGAACCTTTATAAAAACACTTTCCTTCCTCAATCCCCACCCATATACTCCTCCTTGCTCTTTTCCAAATTCATGGTCTCGTTTTTCCCCATTAATTGTTGTTACATATGTACATATATATTCCTAAATATAACCTCCAAACCTTCTTTTCCCCTCATCAATGAAACTTCTCTTTACAACAGCAGGAGATCATCACAGAAAACCACAATAAATGAAAACCAGTCCAAACGGCTCCACGTTTAAGGAAGAAGTCCAATACCTAAGGCTCAGGTGACATTGGGTTAGAGGAGGAGGGAAGATTATAAAAGCCAGAGGATCAGGGTTACCATCAGTTTGCTATGGATCTTATAAATGCAGGTCATAGTTTTCTTCTAGATTCCTTCACAGTATTTACTTAACTTGATCCTTTCTGATGTTCAAGAGTTTACACAAATTTGGAAACAAGATTGTTTTCTAGGAATTTCAAGTTTCATGTTGAAAGATGGTACCATACGTTTTTAATAGTGCTCTTGTCCAGTACTAACCAATTTAGCTATTTGTAACCATTTTAGTTAATGAAAATTTAATACAGCTAGCTACTAATTGCATTTTTCATATTAAGCACATGTGAAATATTCATGAGCCACCAACCTCGGTGTTATTAGTATGAGCACAGCAGTTTATAGGTCATTTGCCTCATCACAAGAAGTTCTCTTTTTTATTACCAATTTAAGGAAGCCAAATCATTTGGTGGTCAATGGAACAAAGTAATGGAAAGAATATATTACTAGCCTGATTATCATGTAGATAAAAAGAAAATACAGAACAGTCTTATGAAGTCTTAGAAAAAGATGTTTTGAGGACACACTAATCCAAAACACTCAAATGCAGATTGCTCTCTTTCAAACATACATCACACATATACACATGCACGTAAGCAATTCCTACTCACTGTCCTCAAAAAACCCAAACTATCAAGTTCTCCTTTGGTGTGTTTATCCTAGTTGACAAATTTTTTTTTGGGGGGGGTGGTTTTTTGAGACAGGGTTTCTTATTTAGTGGTGGCTGGTGGGTTGGAATTAGCTCTGTTGATCAGGATGACCTTGAACTCATAGAGAGCCACCCACCTTTTTGTCAGAGTTAGTATTAACCTTAAGTTTGAGACATTCTAGGATCACCTATGAGAATAGTCTCTGGGTATACCCTTGAAGGGTATATAGATTAGGTTTTTTTCTGGGAATATCTATGTTGATTTTCCAATATTAGTTTAATTGAGGTAGGAAAATCTACCATAAATACCTTGGGCGGAAGTTCCAGAATTAATTATAAAGAAAAAGTAAACTGGACACCAGCATTCATCATTCACTGCTTCTTAACTGCAGATGCAATGTGAGCATCAGCCTCTTAGGGTTACTGCCCCCATGACTCCTCCACCAAAGTGAACTCTACCCCCAAATTTTGTCCAAAATAAACCCTCCCTTAAATGTATTGGTTAGGGGATTTATCCTAGTAGTGAGACAAATAGCTAATATGTTTTCCATAGGAGTTTAGCATACTGCATGCAAACTTCAGATTGGAAAAGAAAGGAAATTTTCAGTCTGTCACAACATGAAAGAAAAATGTCAAAACAGCCAAGGAAAGCATAACTTCTCTTGTAGTGGATTATGGGCTCTAATCATATACTATTAACTAACATTAACCACAGAGAAGAGAGAAAGAAAAGTGTGTATGGTAGATATGGTTGATAAGGTTTCAGCTTCGGATACACTAGTTTTCCCCATGAATTTATTCTGAAGACAATTCATATAAGAATAGTTTGTCCTACTTATTTTGTTTTGGAAAGACATAAAATTCTTCAGTTAATCTTAAATATAAAAATACCTGCAAAAATAGCACGAGGAACCTCTGTATACCTTCCCTCATCATTCCCTCTCTCAATTTTTTTTCTGTGTTATTTTCTCTGTCACTCTCTCTACTTCCTTGTTTTTCTCTTCTTCTCCTTGCTCCTTTGCTTTCAATATATACATTGAATATATATATTTATATTGAATATACATATAATGATAACTTTTCCTGTCCTGTTTATCTCTAAGATCTCATGTTATTGTTAGTATCATATTATAAAACACACTCCAATTTTTCAAAGTCCCATGATATTTCAAGCTTCCAACATTTTAAAAGTTAAACATCTCTTTGAAATGTCCACTGTATCTTAAACGTGGGCTCCTACAAGTCCAAAAACAAGTTAATATACTTATTTGTTACCAAATAATCCAACAGGGAATTAGCAGGGCACAGTTATAGTCAAATCAAAGCAGAATCAATATCCACCAGTTTAAGTATCTCAGTGTCTGATGCCCAGAACTCACTTAGAATTTTCTTGATTACAAAGGGCTTGAGCAGCCTCTCCTCTCTGGCTTTGCCATCTGCAGCACACAAAGCTTATCTCACAGGCTTAGGCTGGCTTTGTTTCACACTTGTGACTCTCCTTGGTTATTGCTTCACAGTCCTGCCATCTTTAATATGCTGTCTCTAATATGGGTTTCCAATGAAATGACACCAACTACCACTCCTGTCCTATAGTACTCCCAAGCCTCAGCTGCTCTATTATTCCTTAATACTGACCAATGTTACTACATGTGGAGACTCTTATATATTACCAAGTTTTCCTGCCAGCCTGAGATGGAAACTTGACCCTCTCTGGACCATAGCCCTGTGTGCTGACTCCATGGAAATATTTCCATGAAGATTTCACCTCATTTATGTTGGTTTCAAATTAATCATAGCTAGTTTCCACCCCAGCTAGGCAGTTCTGATATTCCCAGAAAATCACATACTTCACTTGAGTGGAACGGTCTCTTGTTAGTCACAGCTGAATCTTCAGCTCCACATAATCAGAAACCATGGATTTCTTTAATTAAAATAGCAAATTCACAGAGACTTTACAGAGTCTTTGTTTCCTTCAGAAATTTCACAATCCAAACCTCCATAATCTGCAGCTTTCTCAACAGTCCTCTCTTCTAAGCTTCCACAATGGATAATTAAGCTCTGAGCGCTCAGTGTCATTTTATATCATGATATCCTAAAATCTTTCTATAGTCCTCTCAAAACAATATGATCAGGACCATCACAGAAATATCCCATTCTCTGGTACCAATTTCTGTATTAGTTAGTTTTCTGTTCCTGGGATAAAAATCCTTTACCAAAGCCACTTGAGAAGGTAAGAGTTTATTTGGTTTACACATTCTGATTACTGTCTATCACTGAGATAAGTCAAGGAAGAACTCAATCAAGAGCAGAGACAGAAACTATGAAGGAAAAATGCTTGCTCTCCAACAGCCTGCTTAGTGTAATATGACTCCTGGGTCACAATCTATCACTGAGGGACGTCAGGGCTATAACTGAAGTAGGGATAATGCAAGAATGTTGCTTACTGGCTTTATCTCTATGATTTGTTTAGACTTCTTTCTTACATAACCTTAGGAGCACCTTTGCACGGATCGCACTTCTCACAGTGGGATGGGCCCACCTATGTCAAGAAAATGGGCTGCAGACATGGCTACAGGTCAACTTGATGAAGATGATTTCTCAGTTGCATTACCATTTATTAGGTGACTCTACATTATGTCAAGTTTTGCAAAACTAACCAGCACAATGCTCTTCAAATGAACATTAAATATATAATTTAGATTACTTTAGGCTCTAGAACTGTGGTTTCAGATTGTGTTGTTTCAGTCAGTAATACCAAAGCTAAGGAGAGAGGTCAGAGCTGCTGCCATGTTCTGAAGCTGTGTCTACACTCTGTATCAACAGGTCAGAAGAAATACTCTCCTGTAAATTATATGTCCCTTCAAAAGTATGTTTATGTGGACTTACAGATTTAGTGGTAGTTGGAGTGAGAACTGTATCTGTAGTTGAGAAACAATTTTTAATTATTCTTATACAAATTTACTGTGACAGAATTAAAATGAAGTCCTATTATTTATGTTATAGCATGCTCAAACTTAAAGTGAAGGAATTATGATATTTTGCCTAATGATCCATCTATTAATAAAAGCATTAATATTTTAATTATAAATAACCTATTATGTATACTATAAATGAATAAAATTATTTTGCATTATCTAAGATATAAAACTTATATGTTAGGCATACAAGTGTGAAAAAATCCTTGCTAAAATTTCAAAATACAGATAATTTTATGGTTATATATCAGTGTAAAACTAATGTTAAATAAGAATTGCTAATACTATGTAGGAACCACTCAATTCCCTTTCACACCTTCTCCTTGATATTATGCCCTGAGCACCATGAGACAGGAGAGCAGTGTACACTATGCTGTAGGTGCACAAGCTTTTTGTGTGACACAAATTAGCCCAGCTCCAGGAGCTATTTAACAAGTCTCCTTCTCCAGACTCCCTACAGAGGCCCTTAAAGCACACTGTTGGCATCAACTGGATGAGCACCTTGGTCCCACAGGTATTATTTTTGTATTTCAACTCAGACAGCAAACTTTTCTTTAGAAACAGAAAATGAACTAGGCATAAAGTGGGCAGATGAATTTTTCAGACAATTTCCTTAGGGGAGAAATAAATCACATGTGTTAGGTGTTCTCTAGCTCTTTCTAGGAGGTTTCCAGTTCAGTGGGCCGACTGTACTTTTTAAATAAAGTCCTCAATGTTACTTATGACCTCAATCTGCCTTTTTTTTTTTTCTTTTCTTTCCTTTGAGTGACCTCTGGTTTCTTTTGTACCCTGAGAATCTTAAACTGACCTAAAACTGACCTAAATAGGGAATTGCAAACTCAGAAGAAGATTCTTGTGAGAATTCTAAACACAGAAACTAAAACTGATAAAATATCAAGAACATGGAAACCAAAAATGAATGAGAACAGAAGAAAATTAGAAGTATGTGGAAATATTCCTGGAAAAGTCCTCAGCATAATATTGTTACTAAGGTCTCTGCATGTTCTATGACAGTGTGGTATACTTTCAGGAAAAACATGAGTTGTACATGTATACAGCACTTTACTTAAAGAGGACTTTTGCATATGTTAATTAATTTGTTTTGTCATGATTTTTATAGCAAGACTCTAGAATGGCAAAAGATTTCCCCCAATCCTTCCCCTCAGTCTCTCCTTTTGGCATGGTGGAAGAAGGATAAACAGAGATAAGACAAAGAAGGAAACTGTGTAATGCACATGTGCCTGCTAATGTTCTCCGGCACCTGGGAGAGTGCTTTGTAGTTACAAGCCTCTTGGCATCCTGAATATGTTTGAACCAATGACAGACACAATGAAATCAAGCTGTAATAGAAAAGCACATAACAAAATATTACTCTTGGGCTCAGGACTAGCCCTTCATTTCCACTCGTTAGTCCGTCACTTTCTCTGGTATTCTTGTGTCCTGTAATGACTTGTTCCCCTGGCTTTTATTTTCTCTCCTCCCTTCCCCCTTCTCCCTTTCCCTCTCTTCTCTTCTGTCCTTTCCTCCCCAACCCCATTCACTTTAGTTATCAGAAATAAAACTTGAACTTCAGATGTGATAATCATTCCCTGATTTTCTTTCTTCCCTCTGTATTTTCTTCCTCATGAACAATTACTGGGAAAGAAATGAGAAAAAAATAAAGGGTGGAATAAATCAACTAGATAAAGAAAAATAATGATGAATAGACCTCACTCATCCTTCATAGGAAAGAAGAAATGTGTGTACACTCAAAAGAAAATAGTCCAGCTGGTGTGTTAATGGAGGTGGGTGTTTCCTCTCCAGGCTCCTGAGAACCATCTGCTCTCATAGACTTTGTTANTTGAAACACGAACATCAGCCCTAAAATACATCTCCCCTTTAATGCCTATTTGTAACTAAAGTGATAGTGGATTCAAGTACAAGCCTGATGCCTAAGAAACAAGTTTTATTTTAAAGTTTTAAAGGGAAATATTTCTATATTAAGGTTGAGAATATTTCTTGACCATCCTATACCCCAAATTACTGCATGCGACTTCATCATAAGGTCATATCTAGAAAAAGGACATGAAAAGGGAGGCAGGAAAAAAATCTAAATATTTGATAGTTCACATGTATGTTTGTGTATCATTTTCTGATCCAGATAATTGGATATGGGTTTGAATATGCTGTCAAAGTCTCCTGGACTCTGATGGGGCATTTTAATAATTCTTAAGATTTATTATCTACTGTAATAATTACTAAGATTAAGAGCATAGTTGCTCACTGGAGCTGTGAGAAATATCTGATTGTGAGAAACAGGTGAATCACATTAAAGATATTCATCTGCTTGTGGGCTTCCACCTTATACATGAAGCCATATGTGCTAATCTCAAACAACAATGTCTTTAGGTGAAACACTAAAGAATATCACTTTCTCTCTCTCTTACAGTTTAGAAATCTGAATGTCCTATGAGCCTACTCTGGCAAATGGCAGTAAATGAAAATTTCCTAAGGATGAGTGTACTTTTAGGAACTTGCTAAGTAAAAATGTTTGTGTGGTGGTTTGAGAGAAAATGGCCCCCATAGGCTCACAGGGAGTGTCAATATTTAGGAGATGTGGTCTTGCTGGAGTAGGTGTGTCTTTGTTGGAGGAAGTAGTTCACTGTGGGCAGTCTTGGAGGTTTCAACATCTCAAATATTCCCAATGGCTCACTGTCACTTCCTGCTGCCTGTGGATCCAGATGTAGAACTCTAAGTTCCTTCTCCAGTACCATGTCTGCTTGCATACCACCATGCTTCCTGCCATGAAGATAATGGACTGTGAGCCAGCCCAAATTAAATGCTTTCTTTTATAAGAGTTGTTGAAAGACCCCAACTTTCCTAAGGCCTGAAACCCCCATACTCTTTAGGCCTGACACTCCCTGCCTTAGGATCGAGAAGCTAAAGCCAGAGCAGAATTGCTAAATTACTGTTTAATGGAGGTCAAGATTTCTGTTAAGATATGCTGTCCAGCCGCTGCTCCACCACAACCGGAGGTTTCTGGCAAAGAGATAATTGCTCAATTGTAGCTAGGACAATTACAGGAGTTCCAGGGAAAGTCACTGTGACCTTGTATAAATCCCCCCAAAGTTCTCCGGCAGAACCTCGATTGCTTGACCACAGGATGTCACAGGATGTCACAAGACATTCAGGTGATAACGATTATTTGGCTCTGGAGTGTCCCAACTCTGGTCTCCATGACAATGAGCACCCACCCTATAATTAAGCCAAACTTTGTGGAAAGTCCCTAGACATGAACCAATCAAAGATAGATCTGTATGAAAACTGTAATTCTGTGATTTTTGCCTTTAAAAACTGTGTGTGATTTCAGTTCAGGGCTTCTCTTGCTCGGGAGAGTCAAGAAGGCCTGATTGTACAACCGTTTGTCTTTTTTTGCCTTGTAATAAAACCTCTTGCAGATTGCATCAACTGGACTGGAGTCTGGAATTTTGGGGCCCCTCTTCCCGAGAAGGTAGTACCCTGTTTTGGGGGTCTATCATTTGGGGGCTCGTCCGGGATTTGGGGGGGCCCCTGAACCCCAACTTCGGAGACCGGTTGGAGGTAAGAACAGGCTCGATCTGTGTTTTGTGTGTTTGTCTACTGTCTGGTCGATTCGGCATCTGTAGGAGGCAGACGTGCCGGGGGCAGACTTGCCTCTTTATGCCTGTGCAGGTTCCGTATCTGAGTAAGTGGACCAGGTCTGTGGGGGCAGACGTGCCTCAGGTCCCGCTGGCCCCCGACCCTGCTCTGGGGTCGTCTGGAGGAAGGAAAAGGACATGGTGTCGCTCCTTCCCGGGGAGCAAAGCTGTTCTCAGCCGCTCCCGTCTGAATCCGTACTTTCAGTCTGTCGCCGATCGATCACCGCGCGGATTGTGTCTGTCATTGTCACTCTTGTGTTTTTCGGAGTTTGTCTTTACCTCTCTTTCTCCCTCCACATGGGGCAACAAATAACCACCCCCTTAAGTCTGACTCTAGGTAATTGGAGAGATGTCCGCACTTGAGCACACAATGCTTCCCTGGGTTAAGAAGAAGAGATGGATCACTCTCTGCTCCTCGGAGTGGCCAGCCTTTGAGGGATGGAACTTTTAACATTGATATTATCTTACAGTTGAAGGCTCGAGTCTGTAGCCAGAAGCCGCATGGGTACCCAGACCAAGTGCCTTACATCTCAGTCTGGGAAGGCTTAGCCAAGGACCCCCCTGTCTGGGTGAAGCCATTTCTCTTCACTCCATCTGCCCCAGTTACTGGGGGACCCCGACCTCCACCTCCCCCTTCCCAAACTCCCCTTGTCCCCTCGGCCCCTGCCACTCCTCGACCCCTTCCCACCTCTTCCCTTTACCCTCTCAAGGAACTTCAAAGCGAGGACCCCAAGAGAAAACCCCCAGTCCTCCCTGAGAGCCAGGGGGACTTGTTGCTGATGGATATGCCTCCTCCCTATGCCAACCCTCCGGTACGAGACAGGGAGCCACCCTCAGCGGATGTGGGAGAGGGCAATTCTTCCNGCCGAGACCCTTCTCCCCACGGAGAGGGCNATTCTTCCCGCAGGGACCCCTCGTCACCCCCCAGTAGCCTCCTACGCCTTCGCCTTGATCGGAGAGGGGAGGCGGGAGGCACCTGGACGTCACAGGTTTTTCCCCTCTGCTCTGTTGCTGGCCAAACCCAGTACTGGCCATTCTCTGCTTCTGATCTCTATAACTGGAAAACTCATAACCCATCTTTTTCTCAAGACCCCCAAGCGTTAACTGGGCTGATAGAGTCTATCCTCCTAACCCACCGCCCCACGTGGGAAGATTGTCAACAGCTTTTGCAGACCCTCCTCACGACAGAGGAAAGACAGCGTGTTTTTCTGGAGGCTCGCAAAAATGTGCCGGGAGACGATGGCAGACCCACCCAGCTGCCCAATGAGATCGATGAGGCTTTCACTTTGACTCGCCCTGACTGGGACTTCGGAACTGAGGCTGGTAGGGAACAACTACGTCTCTATCGCCAGATTCTCCTGGCGGGTCTCAAGGGGGCAGGTAGACGCCCCACCAATTTGGCTAAGGTACGTGCTATAATTCAAGGGTCAGCGGAAACTCCAGCAGGTTTTTTAGAGAGATTAATGGAAGGCTGCCGCATGTATACCCCTTTCAACCCTCAGGCACCGGAGAGACAAGCTGAGGTGATAATGTCATTCATTGGGCAGTCCGCATCTGATATCNGCACTAAGCTANAGCGGTTAGAGGGACTTCAGGGGTATACCTTGCAGGACCTAGTGAGAGAGGCTGAAAAGATTTTTAACAAAAGGGAGACGCTAGAGGAAAAGGAAGAGAGATTGCGCAGGGAGCAGGAACAGAGAGAGGACTTGAGGGATAAAAAGTGGAACAGAGAGTTATCTAAAATCCTGGCCACCATAGTCACAGGGACAGAACAGAACAGATACAGACAGAATAAAAACCAGGGAGACAGAAGAAGGCCATGAGTGGAACATGACCAATGCGCCTACTGCAGAGAACAGGGACATTGGGTCAAGAATTGTCCAGACCGTGCCCGGAGAGAGAAAACATGCAAGCCCGTTCTGGTGCTGTCCTTGGGAGAAGAATAGGTGAGTCAGGGCCAGGAGCCTCCCCCTGAGCCCCGGATAATTCTTAACGTGGGAGGCCAACCAGTGACCTTCCTGGTTGACACTGGAGCACAACATTCAGTCCTCACTCAAACTAGGGGACCCCTGAGCTCCAAAACATCATGGGTCCAGGGAGCCACTGGGGGAAAACTGTACAAGTGGACATCAGAAAGAGAAGTCCACCTCTCCACTGGAAGAGTCNCCCACTCATTTCTGNTAGTACCAGATTGNCCCTACCCACTACTGGGGAGAGACCTCCTCTCAAAGGTAGGGGCCCAAATTCACTTCAATGAAAAAGGGGCCTCAGTTACAGACCCCAAGGGTCAGCCTCTCCAGGTACTGACCGTGAGCCTGGAAGATGAGCACTGGCTGCATGAGGCCCCCATAAAGGTTCCTCAACTGGATCCCAAATGGCTCACTGATTACCCTCTTGCCTGGGCGGAAACAGTGGGCATGGGACTAGCCACTCAGCAGCCGCCACTAGTGATAGACCTAAAACCTACAGCTTTCCCCATGTCCATCCGTCAATACCCCATGACTAAGGAGGCCAAAGAGGGGATCAGGCCTCACATCCAGAGACTATTACAATTAGGTATTCTAAGGCCTTGCCAGCTGTCATGGAATACCCCCTTGCTACCAGTTAAAAAGCCAGGCACTAATGATTATAGGCCNGTTCAGGACTTGAGAGAGGTAAACTGGAGGACTGAGGACATCCATCCTACAGTGCCTAACCCCTACAACTTGCTCAGCACCTTGACCCCCGGGCATGTCTGGTATNCAGTGCTTGACCTAAAAGATGCTTTTTTCTGCCTAAGGCTGAGCCNGCAGAGTCAGCCTCTCTTTGCCTTCGAATGGAGAGATCCAGAATCTGGGTTCTCAGGACAGCTGACATGGACGAGGCTGCCCCAGGGGTTCAAAAACTCCCCCACTTTGTTCCACGAAGCCCTGCACCAAGACCTGGCGAGTTTTCGAGTCAACCATCTGAACCTGATTCTTCTCCAGTATGTGGNNGATTTGNTCCTNGCAGCCGAGANNNAACNGGAATGCCTCCAAGGTACNNGGGNTTTGNTAANGAGACTGGGAGAACTGGGATACCGGGCTTCAGCTAGGAAGGCCCAAATTTGCCAACAGGAAGTGACTTACTTGGGGTANCTTCTGAAAGAGGGCCAGAGATGGCTAACTGAAGGGTGGAAGTAAGCCGTGGCTCTTATACCCCCTCCCGCCAGTGCAAGGAAACTGCGGGAGTTCTTGGGGAGCGCAGGCTTTTGCCGCCTCTGGATACCGGGATTTGCCGAGATGGCAGCCCCACTATATCCCCTCACCAAGGCCAATGTTCCCGCTTTCTTTGGGCTGACCCCCTATGAAATCCTCTATGGAGGACCTCCCCCAATAGCAGATCTGATGGGACCTGATATTGACTCCTTTGCCACATCCTCAAACCTCCAGGCTCGGCTGAAGGCCCTGCAGCTCATCCAGAACCAGGTCTGGAAGCCACTGGCGGCAGTGTACCAGTTTAAGCCACCCAGAGTGCCTCATTCCTTCCAGATTGGGGACTCCATCTATGTTCGCAGACACCAGGCCAAGACCTTAGAGCCGCGTTGGAAAGGACCTTACACCGTACTGCTGACCATGCCAACCACCATCAAGGTCGACGGGATTGCAGCTTGGATCCTCGCCTCCCATATCAAACCGGCTCCGGCTGAAACCAGTGAAGACTCCGAGGCACCCAGATGGAAGCTCCAGCGAACCCAAAATCCTCTAAAGCTCAAAATCTTGCGAGCCTGATCTTGGTCCTCATGATGGGGGTAACCAGGGCCCTGCCTGCTAACAACCCCCATGTACCAGGGACTACAACTTGGACCCTATCCATTGCTGGCACCGATGTCGCTCTGGATACCAAAACCTTCACTGGCCCATATGGAATCAGATGCCCAACGGAGATGAAAGCNGACCTCAAAGTAATTCTCGAGACTCTATGAGAATCTGTTTCTGATCCGGCCTGGTTTGATGACTGGTATGTTTGCCCAGGGAACAGAGACACCCGCAGACCTGGGTGCGACTCCCCACAACAGTACTATTGTAATAGGTGGGGTTGTGAAACATCATCCTTTGGTGTAGTGGCAGGAGGATGGGGCATAAAACCAGGTAATGACCCCCTGACAATAGAATGGGAGTCAGGAAAAACCACCTACCCCACCCGAGGCAAAAATGGCCTCAAATTAANACTCAATTGCAGNGACCCCTCCAGGCTACCCGGGACCTGGGGGTTGNGACATTATCATCCTACGGGATATGATTGGGGAGCTCTCCTCACTCTCTCCCGCTGGTTTGTGCCCTCAATTGCCCCACAAGTGTTGGGGCCAAACAAGGTNTTGGCAGATCAGAAAATCTCCACTGAGCCCAGGAGGCCGACCCTCAGCCCCCCGGTTAACAGATCCTTAACAACCCCGACCCAGGGCCCCAGCAGGCCCAGTACCTGGAGCCCAAAGGGGACTGGAGACAGAATGCTCAACCTAGTAAAGGGGGCTTTTGGGGTCATCAATAAGACCAACCCTGAACTAGCAGACCCCTGTTGGCTGTGCTTAGGAGCAGCACCTCCTTACTATGAGGGTATTGCTGCCACNGGGAATTACACCTCCGGCAAGGCTTCCGACTGCCGTTGGAGTGCCACACCTAAGCTGACCTTAACTGAAGTCAGTGGAACAGGCCTTTGCCTCGGGCAGCCCTCTAAGTCACAGGCCGGTCTCTGTAATTTAACAGTCCCCGCTGCAGACCTAGCAGGACCTTATGCCATCCCACCAAAAGGGTTTTGGTGGGCCTGCACCACTGGGCTAACTCCATGTGTGTCAATTGATGTTCTCCAGAAGGCATCCGGGAAAGCCTTCTGTGTGCTGGTCCAGGTTATCCCCAGAGTGTACTATCACCCAGCGGGTACCCTCGAAGACTTCTATTCCCACCACCCCACTCGTTTTAGACGAGACCCGGTGTCCCTAACCCTCGCAGCCTTGTTGGGGCTTGGGGTAGCGGCANNGGTAGGGACTGGGACAGTGGCCCTGGTTCAAGGGAACCAACATTATCTGACCCTCCAGGCTGCAGTCGATGAGGGCCTCCGAGCGTTAGAACAATCAGTCTCAAAGTTAGAACAGTCCCTGACATCTCTCTCCGAGGTGGTGTTACAAAATAGAAGAGGGCTAGATTTGCTATTTCTAAAAGAAGGTGGCCTCTGCNCAGCCCTGGGAGAAGAATGCTGTTTCTATGCAGATAACTCTGGAGTGGTCAGGGACTCCATGGAAAAGCTCAGAGCCAGGCTAGACAAAAGACAGAGAGATCGGGAAGCCCAGCAGAGCTGGTTTGAGGGTTGGTTTAACAGATCCCCATGGATGACAACTTTGGTGTCCACAATTATGGGTCCCCTGCTCATTTTACTTTTGCTTTTAACCCTTGGTCCATGCATTTTAAATAAGCTACTACAGTTTATTCGAGAGAGATTATCAGTTGTACAGGCTTTTGTCCTAACACAACAATATCAGACTTTGAGGGGTGCCGAGGTGCTGTAATTTTAGGATTAAAATTTCCCCAAAAGAAAATGGGGGAATGAAAGACCCCAACTTTTCTAAGGCCTGAAACCCCCATACTCTTTAGGCCTGACACTCCCTCCCTTAGGATCGAGAAGCTAAAGCCAGAGCAGAATTGCTAAATTACTGTTTAATGGAGGTCAAGATTTCTGTTAAGATACGCTGTCCAGCCGCTGCTCCACCACAACCGGAGGTTTCTGGCAAAGAGATAATTGCTCAATTGTAGCTAGGACAATTACAGGAGTTCCAGGGAAAGTCACTGTGACCTTGTATAAACCCCCCCAAAGTTCTCCGGCAGAACCTCGATTGCTTGACCACAGGATGTCACAGGATGTCACAAGACATTCAGGTGATAACGATTATTTGGCTCTGGAGTGTCCCAACTCTGGTCTCCATGACAATGAGTACACCCTATAATTAAGCCAAACTTTGTGGAAAGTCCCTAGACATGAACCAATCAAAGATAGATCTGTATGAAAACTGTAATTCTGTGATTTTTGCCTTTAAAAACTGTGTGTGATTTCAGTTCAGGGCTTCTCTTGCTCGGGAGAGTCAAGAAGGCCCGATTGTACAACCGTTTGTCTTTTTTTGCCTTGTAATAAAACCTCTTGCAGATTGCATCAACTGGACTGGAGTCTGGAATTTTGGGGCCCCTCTTCCCGAGAAGGTAGTACTCTGTTTTTGGGGTCTATCATTGTCATGGTCATGATATCTCTTGTCTCTTCACAATAATAAAATTCTACCAGACATTTTGTATTGTTTCTATTTTATTTTATTTTATTTTATATTTTAAAGATCCATAATAAAATTATTTTTTCTTTAAGAAGTTTTTTAATTTATTTTACATACCAACCACAGACCCCTCCTCATCCTGCCTCCCACTCCCCCACCCTGCCCCTTATCCCCTCCTCCAAAAACGGAAGGCCTCCCATGGCAAGTCAGCAAAGCCTGGTACATTCAGTTGAGGTAGGTCCAAACCCCTCCACCCTGCATCAAGTGTGCAATGGGCTCCAAAATGCCAGCTGATGCACCAGGGATAGATCTTGATGCCACTTCCAGGGGCCCTCAAACAGACCAAGCTACAGAACTGTCTCAGTTTTGCAGAGGGCCTAGTCCAATCCCATGCAGGCTCCACAGCTGTTGGTCTAAAGCTCCCACTAGCTTGGTTTGGTTGTCTCTGTAGATTTCCCCATCATGATCTTGATGCCCCTTGCTCATAGAATCCCTCTTCTCTCTTTGATTGGACTCCTGGAGCTTGGCCTGGTGCTTGGCTGTGGATCTCTGCATCTGCTTCCAACAGTTACTCAATGAAGGCTCTATGATGACAGTTAGGGTATTCACTGATCTGAATACAAGGGCAGGTCAGCTCAGGCATCCTCCCCACTATCGCTAGTAGTCTAAGCTAGGGTCATCCTTGTGGATTCCTGGGAAGTTCCCTAGCAAATGGTTTCTCTCTATCCCCATGATGTCTTCCTCTGTCAAGGTATCTCTTTCATTGCTCTTCCACTTCGTCCCTGTTCCAGATTGACCATCCTGTTCCCTTATGTTCTCATCTCCCATCCCCTACCTTCTGTTGCCCCTCTCACCACCAGTTTACTCAGGAGATCTCATCTGTTTCCCCTTCCCAGGGTAATCCATGTGCCCCTCTTAGGATCCTCCTTGTTAGTTATCTTCTCTGGAGCTGTATTTTATTTTAAATTCCATGTAGGGTTATTTGTTTAGTTCACTATTCTAGGTGATTGGGTACAAGAGCACACAAAACTTAATCTTGATTCTTCAAGAGAAGTGGTGAGAAACAGAACTAAATGAATTTATAAACCTGTCTGCTAGCAGTTATTAGACATAAAGCAATAATGACAAATGCTGTTATAAGTGAGATAACCAGAAAATACCTCTCTCTCTCTCTCTCTCTCTCTCTCTCTCTCTCTCTCTCTTTCTAAGACTGAGTTTCTTTGTGAAGCCCTGGATTTTCTGAAGCTGGCTCTTTAGACTATTAGACTAGGCTGGCTTCAAACTCACAGAGATCCACCTGCCTCTGCCTCCTAAGTGCTGGGATTAAAGGCATGCACCACTATTGCCTGGCCCACAAAAGACATCTTTGTTCAAGGGATATTGATGCAGTGACTTCTAGAAACTGAGTAAGCTTGGTAATCAGAAATGGCTTGAGATGAATGTGCTTAAGGTAACACAAGAAAGACAGTGTGTTTTTCCTAAACAAAAATTGAAGAGAGATGTTTGGGAAATTGGCTGTTAGCTGAAACCTACAGGATCAAAACCATAGTGAGTCCACAGTTTAATAAGGAAGTTGTGTGATATCATACACACAGTATTAGCATCCTTCTGGCAGATGTCAGCAGAAGACACTACAGTAGTAGCCTGAAGGTACACGTAGTAACCTGGTATACTATGGAAAGAAAAAAAGTAGGTACATTTCTTAATTGAAAGTTTATGTTTCAATGTGTTAAGCCCATGCTCCTTTTAGATATGCACACAGTAATGTCCAATAAAAACTTGGATATGAGTAAAAATACTTGGATATTTAATTGAAAAAAAATCATACTAGAGAAAGCAACCAGAAAATTATTCAGTAGAGATCTTTAAAGACAGAGCTAAATGTTATCAATTAAAGAAAAGGAGGTAGGGGAGATGAAAGAGAAAGAAGGGCAAGTTTGTGTTACTCTTAAGAGTATAGCACAATCAATAAAGTGAACAACAAAGCAAGCAAACCAGAAATGGAGAGGAGCCTGGCAATGACAGGAGCAGTCAGCAGTGTTGTGCAAACAAAGTGCAGCAAGGACATGTGTGTTCTTGGTAATGCTGTCAAAAGCAATACTAGCTACTTGACCACTTATCTGAAAGACCAAGCAGCCATGTGTAATTCATTTTCAATCATGAGCCAAAGTATTTTTTTATTTCATAAAGAAAACATAAATTTTCCTGTTAGAGAAAAGGCATATCAATGAGGAAAAATACTTTATCCTTAGATGTATTTATGCTGAATCTGAGGCATTAAGTTGTATATTTAATAAACTAACCTCAGTGGTTGGATTGTCCTTTCAAAAGAAGTTATCTTTTGGTTATTGAAGCCCAGAACACATATTAGTGTTGGGCAGTATAGTATGTTGTGAGGAAAGAGGGTTGCAGCAAATTAAAGGCCAACCTGACTCAATGAATTATAGAACAAAAACAAAACAGACAAAAATTACTCAGAATCAATGAAATCACCTGCAGTGTGACGTCTTTTTCTTTTGTAAGGAAATGGATTGCTTAACTGTAAACAAATTTCCCTCCTTTCTTAATTAGTAGTCTGGATGGGTGACATTTCAGTAATTTGATGATACATCCACTATTCAAAATTTTAGTGGATATAATTCAGAATATTTTTAAAGTACATTAATGTTAATTTCAGAGTGGCATCTCAAATGTATTCATATTTTTAAGAAATGCTTTGATTTTAAGTATATCAATAAAACATTGGAATTGTATGTTTTGTAAATATTTATGAGGAAAATGAGAGGCTGAGTAGATATTCCCATGTTTAACTCACTAAATTTTGGTTAGACATGACCAACTGATCTGCTTACTCAATTTTGATACAGAATAATCATCTGATTAAAGCAAATGTTTCAACTACATATTTTTATGAGAAGATGAAATATTTAAGTCTGATGTCAAGATTTTATTTAAAATGAGTAATATTGATAAATATTCAGTGAAATTCTTAAGATATGTGAAATTTTCAATGTTGTGACAAATTTTGGTATTGCTGTTAATGAAGGTTTTTTATTCCTTCCTTAAGACCAAACTGTTCTCTTTAGAAATGCTTTCTTAATTTAGCTTTAATACTCAGACAGACATTTTTTTGCTGTTTCGTATCAATTGGTATACTTGAATTAATTTTCATCACTGCAACCAAATCTCTTTATGAAATGAAATTATTAAGTGTTGTGTTCTTTGAAAGTGTGATTAAGATTTCTGTAATACTATATTACTAATCATAACTGTATATTATCATGTTGAATAATTCTAAGAAATCATGAGTTAAAGTAAAACATTCTTTAAATTTATTATTTTATATCTTTGATACCAGCAAATATACCAGTTCCTATAGCATACATTATTTAAAATGTTATTACACTTATGGTAGAAATTAAATTTAACTCAAGCAATTAGAAAAAAGTTAAAAGATGAACAACAAACTGCCCAAACAATGATTTATTTGGTTCATTTTAATTAATATTTGCCAACATTTTGATGAGTATGTCACAATCTTCATTTTGACCATCGGGAGTACAAAACTGATTCAGTAGCTTCACTCCAGCATTTCCTCAGGGAACTATGACACAGTATTTCTTTCTTATCATGCTCAGTATAACACCATCATACACCATCTCTCCACAACATCATAAACTTTGAGAATAAAACCTATGAGCATTAATCAATGACTGAAATGATCAAAGAAAATAAGCAAAACATTTAACTTACCAATTAACTGTAATGAAACAGACTGCCATGGTTAGGTATAGATATGTGTATTTCTTTCAATACTTTCTCTAAAGGGAGCAAGGCTTCATCAGGTCTGTTTCTACTATCATGAACAAGACAATGATGTTCCTGTTGCCGCTCTCCAAAAAATCACCAGAAGTCCCAGTAGGAAGGATGAGATAAGAAAAACAAATGAAAGTCATTTAAATTGGAAAGGAAAATCTTTCTGGGTATGTGGTCTTGTAAGCAGCATGATTGATGCAAAGCAAACCATGAAGACCATAAAAGCTATGAAGACCAAAACCTATAAGAGCTAGAAACTGAGCTCAGTAAAATAAGATTAGAAGTACAAACCAACATAAAATTATAAGAGTAATTTTTGTGAACTAATAATGAACTAGGCAAATAACACATCAAGAAAATAAATCCATTAATACCCCAAAAATAAGCCAAATTATTAGAAATAATGTTATTCAAGGAAATAGCATATTTATACGCTAAAAGTTTAAAACATTGAAGAAATTTAAAAGATATAAATAAACAAAAAACTACTCTATGTTCATGAGCTAGAAAATTCATATTGCTAAATGTTCAAACAACACAAAGTGATGTAAAAATTTGAGTAATACTTAAGAATACAAATTATTTTTCAGAAAACTAGAAAACATTTAAAATCTACAGAAAAAACACAAGATACTTTGCAAATTCAAAATAATTTTGAACCAAAAGAATAAAACCAGAGATACCACACTACTTACTTTTTACAAGCCACAGGAAAGCTACACTAAGCAGCATGCACTATTAAACTAGTAAATATACACCCAGTCTAGAGGAAAAGCCTGGGAGGCACAGTAAGTAAATCTGTGACCAACTGCTTTTTATCAAAGATGCCAAAAATAAAGAATGAAAAAATTACATACCTTAACAGTTTTGGAAAACCCAGAAACTGATATACAGAAGAATTAATTAGGTCTTCTTCTTACACCATATACAAACTAAACTGAATTAAGGCTTTCATTATATGTTTTGAAACTGAAATACCCAGAAACAAAGGTTTAACACTTTATGATAGAGGCCTTGACAATCATTTCTTTAATGAAGAAGCTATTTATGCTTCCTTCACTAAGACTCAAGGAATATTGCAGAAGAAAGCATGGGAAGTAAGTAATTTCTGGAAGATAGAAAATAGGGCTACCACAGAGCTAAACAGAGAATTCTCAACAGAAGAATCTCAGATGGCTGAGAGACATTTGAGGTATTGCTCAACATCCTTAGTCATCAGGGAATTGCAAATCAAAACAACTTTGAGATACCATCTTACACCTATCAGAATGGCTAAGATCAAAAACACTGAGGATAGCTTATGTTGGAGAGGATGTGGAACAAGGGGAACACTCCTCCACTGTTGGTGGGAGTGCAATCTTGTACA
>LZPO01117444.1:41854-57011 GCA_001675575.1 Neotoma lepida
CTCAGAATTTGTCATTACCACTGACTAGCTGTAGAAATATAAATTACTAAACAAATCTTATTAGAGGTCTGAACATATTCCTAATATGTGATATAGTAATGCCAATAATAGCTACACATTGTTTTGTTCTAAAGTCTCAATATAATTACTGATTGAAATTACTGAATGGCCAATAACTCTTTTCTACCAAGGAAATGTTCAACTTCCTTCTTTTTGGAAAATCTGTACTTTCTCCGCAGACTTAGGCCTATTTTTTTTTATTTATTTATTCTGTGCATGTATAGTTTAGGCCCAGCCCAAGCTAAATGGGAATGGGAAAATTTAAAAATACCCCTTGGGAAAATCTGTTCTGTGGCACTCCCCATGGTATTTCTGTTTTCCAGGTTGCTAACCACTTTGAACTACTTTCATTATGAAACTGTGTTTGGCTTTTATCAAGGAGGATGATTTACATTGCTTGACCAATCTTGGTCCTTGAACAAATGTATTGTCAAGCACACATTCAAAAGAATAGGAGCTCTTCTGAGAGCTGTCTTCACACCTACAGGTTTCTGGGAAAATGCACTTTTTTTTTTTCCTAGCTATTTTCAGAAACCCACTTTTGTTTCAAAGACAATGCTGTTTAATTTTGGCCTTTTGTGCTTGTGCAATAGCAGGTTTAATTCAATCAAGGAACAGTTTCCCTTTACTAGGTTATCAACCACAGCCAGACTGAAGGCCTATTGTCTGCAAATGGACCTGTCTTAGTCAATTTTTATGCTGCCTGATTCCAATTCTATCTGCTGTGTGGTTATACTTTACACCCCCCCTTTCACTTGTGGAAAAATACCCAAACAAATACAGCACTGCCTCAATCAATGGAGAACCATAGAACTTTGCCTAAACAAAGGTCATACTGTGAACTCAAAGGCTTTTAAGGTAATCAGCAGAGGAAAATGAAAGCATACATAGAAAGGGTTTTCTCTCTTGCTGAAGAATTATTTTTACTCTATCCTCATCATAATCCTATTTTNGAATGATGCAATGCCTTCCCACAATCATAGTAATTCCACATCTGTGGAAAACTAGGAACAAGCAACCACAACAAAGAAAATAGTGACAGAGTACACTTCAGCAGCTAACTATAAAAGCAGCTGGCTTTTGAAAAATGAACAAAAGGTGCTGACAAAATGGAGATATGTTTCCAGTTTTGTTTCTTATTCTCAGGATCATTTGACACTGAGTTTTTCTATTACAATCAAGATATAAATCAGACAAAACTGCATACACAGAGCTATTCTGAGAAGCAAAGAAATAGGTTTTGACTTCAGCTGCGGCAACTGAGGGACCGTTTAATAGGATAACTCAAGAATCTATCTAGTTAACACTTAGCCTAAGAAGCCAACTATTTCTCTTTTCTTCTAAAGTCCTTTGCAAATGCCCACAGGGAGTGGGCCTTTGTGNGTCATTATCACATTCAAGACAAGTAAAAGAGTAGATGTGTCCCTTGTTGTCCAGACTGTTATATAGTGATGGGGAGTACAAACACAGAGTTAGGGCACTAGAAACTGTTCACATACTCTGGTTTTGAATACTTTAAATCTACACCTTGAGCATATTCAGGAAGTAGCATCCTAACTGCTTTGCAACTGATACATTATCTAATAAGAAATAAAATAATGCAATGTCTGTACTTGTGGACTTAGATAAAATGCTGATTGTTTCTGGACACGTGTTGAATATAATACTAGAAAGACATTGTATGGTCAGTGGGATTCAAATAAGTATTTGGCAAGTTTGCATGGATATATTTGTCCGTACACTTTAGTCAAATATTTATGAATTCTATGCAATATTATTGTACCCTTGCAGATTTCAAGGTTTATGAGAGAACTTGAACAGAAGCAAATATAAGATTTCAGTAATACTCCAGTGTTCCTGTTTTGGTCTTTCCAGAGACATTAAGAGAAACAGACATATTAAGCTTAAATTTATTGTAAAAGAGTCAACTTTTATTATACCAGTCATTCCATGATTATTATTAATGTGGCAGGTTGAAAATGATTGATCATTGTGGTACCTTCTGTAGACTATTATCTCCATGGTGTTGACTATCAACTCCCTCCTTTCCTGATGAACATTGAAGTTTGAACAGGCCCACTTTAGTGGACAAGTTATTGCCAACACCATCACTATTATACAAAACCAAAGGATCATTTCAGCTGTAATTTCTGAAGACTGGTAGCCAGATCATGTTGATACAGACATGCCATCTGAGGAGCAGCATCTATGAAAAATTTTATAATTTTTTTTAGTTTCAAAATTAGTACAGAGAATGAATGGAATTGATTACAGCAGTTTTATACACACTTTCTCCCTTTTACTTTTTTCCCATTTGCTGACCAAAACCTCTGCGAAACTCCTGGGGTCCCCATTCTCCTGCCACCACTCCATATTATCCCACCATGTCACATGTATTCATTTACCCAGTTTGCGACTTCTTTATTTCCCTCCTTAACACTCACTTAAGAATTACTCCTCCTTTCATGATCCACTTTCTAGTTGACCCCCAACAAGTATAAAAATAAAATCTAGGATCTGTGTATGACAAAAAAAATTCAATATTTGATTTTGGAGTTTCTGCCTTAAAATGATGATTTCCAGCTTGACCAATTTTCCTGCAAATGCAATGACTTTATTTTTATTTGTGGCTGAGTAAGATCCCATTGTTGCAGGTAGCAGATTCTTTATCCATGAATCTGTTGGTTAGTAGCTCAGCTAGTTCTGTATTTTGGCTATTGTGAGTAATGTGAGAAAAACATGGCTATGCCAGCATCTCTTGTGGGAGTTGTACAACAAATTCACATGATTTTTCTGCTTTTTAAGATTTAAGGAACCTCTACGATGATTTCCACAATAGCTGTAACAGTGCACACTTCCATTAGCAATAAATGAGGTTCCTCTTTCCCCACATCCTTACTGATTTTCATTGTCATTTGATTTCTTGATATTAGTCACTTTGACTGCAGTGAGAAGGAATGTTCATGATTTTAATTGGCATTTACCCGTTTGCTAATGTTAAAAAAAATAAATGATTGTTGGCCATTTGTTTTTTCATCTTTTAAGAACTCTCTGTTCAGTGTTTTCACTGACTTATTGATTGGAATATTTGACTTTGGTGTTTAGGTTGTGTATTTCTTTACATATTTTATATATAAGCACTTAGTCTGGGGTGCCATGTGCAAAGATTTTTCCCCCATTCACTCTTTTGATGGTATCCTTTGATGTGGAGGTTTTACATTTATTTTTTTTTTAATTTCACATACATAATCCCAATTGTTGCTTTTGTTTTCTTATTTATTGATTGATGGATTTTAAATAAAATTATATTATTCTAATTCACTAACAAACAAATACAGTACACATCTGGTTATGGAAATTCTCTTANGACTAATTCCCTATGCTACTGGAGAAAATGATTTCAGATGGCTGTGCTTGTTTCTTAAACTCTTGTCTATGGCAGTTACTGGAAATTTTAGTGCTTTGAGATTTATAATAAGGTCTTGATCCATTTTGAAATTGATTTTGCTCAAGGTAAGATATATGAATCTAGTGTCATTTTAGTGCAGTGAGCAACATTTGTTGAAGAGGTTATCAACTTTCTTTCTCAATATGTGTTTTTAAATCTTTGTCACAGGAGTTCATTTCTGGATTCACTAATTGTTTCCTACTGATCTAATGTAAAGTTCTTGCCACTATAANGCTGTATTTGAGTAAGGTTGAGATACCCCAGCACTCTTATTTCTACATATGAATATTTTGCTTTTTTGAAGTTGTGTTTCCATATGAAATTTATTTTTAACACTGAAAAGAATATAATTGGAATAATGATGAAGATTAAATTTAATTGTAGACCACTACAGCAATTGTTCTTGTCTCTTAATCTTCTAGTATCTTCTTCAGTGTCTTTCTTTAATGTCTTGAAGTTTTCATAGTAGAGTTCCTTCACTTACTTAAGTTAATTCATAAGCATTTTGCTTTGAAGCTATTATGAATGGGCTATTTTTCCTAATTTCACTCTCATCAAGTTCATTATTCATGTATAGGAAAAATATGAATTTTTATATATTAANTTAAAAACCTGATACTTTGCTGAAAGTGTGAGATCAAAGAGTTGCCTGATATAGTTCAAAGGATATTTAAGTACAGGATTATACTATCTGCAAATAGGGGTAATTTTACTTCTTCATTCCCTATCTTTATTCTTTTATAATGTCTTCCATTCATCATTTATCTAGCTAAAACATTTAGCCACATATTGAATAACAATAGAGAGTGGTCCTCTTCATGCTATTTCAGATTTTACATTTCTCAGTTTTCCATCTAGTATGGTGTGGGCTATAGATTTCACATGTTGTTGAGACACTTGCTTTGTTCTTATACTTTAAGAAATAATTATATCCTATCATATTGTATTGTATCATGTTATACTAATTTACATGGCAGATTACATGTGTGAGAGTCATTGTATTACTTGTACATGTCAGTTCTTCCCTTCTAGTATGTGGATCCCAGGTATCGAATTTATGTCATCAGGAGTAGTGGCAAGTATCTTTACCTGCTAAACTTCCTTATTGGTCCTGGCTCTTCAAGAATTTTGTCTTTGGCCTATGCAACATTCTTCTGCATTTGCCAAGACAAGGTAGGACAGCCCTTCAGAATATCCTGCTTCACAGAAAAGTCTATAAAGCTAGGCCTATAGGCTGAAGATGGATGCCCCAACATTGCAGAGGAACCATAAGTGACTGTCCAGGCAGCCGGTTGTTTCTGTCATTTCTCACATTTTTTTGAAAGTTGCTTGTTTGCACTTCCTGCTTAGTCAGTAAATATTATTTCCTTCTTGGGTCGCTGATGGAGCTGAAGACTAGATAGTTATAGTTTTCCTTGTTAACAAATTCAGAAAAGAAACTCAGTAAAGAGGTGTAAAGTGTATAAGTTCAAACAACATCAAAAGATAGTTTTGNGTTGGTAATACAAGTTAGGATAGAAAGTGAATTAGATACAACACTTTCGACTCACAAAAATAGGATAAATAATGAAGTATTTTCTCTGAATTTGTCAAATGCTAATGGACTGGACATTGTTAATGTAATTCTTGACTTCATATATTGTATATAGCTATTGTACTTACATACAGTTTTTCTTGCATTAGTTATAACCTTCTTTTATTTTAGATCAAAAAGGGGAAATGTGATATTTTGTTTGTATTCTGAATCAATAAAATTTGCCTGAATATCAGAAAGAAAAGAATTTTATCATAAAGTTGTTAAACTTTATCAAATGCCTTTTCTGTGCTTCTCTTAACAATTGTATCATTTCTGGTTTTAAGTCTATTTATGTGATATGTTATATTTATTGATTTGCATATGCTAAACCAACTTTGCATCCTCGGATGAAATGACATTGTCNTAATGTATGATCTTCTCTGTGCCTCCTTGAATTCAGTTTGTAAGTATTTTGTTGAAGATTTTTGGATTGTGTACATTATGACTATTGGATATAAGGGTAAATCTGGCTTCATAGAATGAGTTTCGTAGCATCACTTCTCTACTTGGTGAAAGAATTAGAAAAGTTTTAGTTGGATCTCACTTTCAAGTTTCATGTAATTCAGCAGTGGATTTTTCTGTTTCTGAGCTTTAGTTTTTGGGCAAATTTTCAATTTTAGCTTCAGTGTCATTACTTATTATTGTCCTGTTTAATTAATTTTGGCTATGTCATTTATATTTATGGGTTTATACATTTCTTCCAGGTTTTCTACATTTTTTTGAGAAAACAAACTTTCAAAATGCTCCCTGGTGATCCTATGGATGTCATTGGCATCTGATCAATTTTGTTCTTCTCTTCCTTTTGGTTAGTTTCTCTGAGAGTTTGCATTACTTATATTTTCAGTTAATCAACTCTGCTTGATTCTATATATTGTTCTATTTGTCTCTACTTACTATATTTAAGGCCTAGTGTTTATTATTTCTTTTCACCTATTTTATTTGTGTTGCAGATGTGTATAAGAGACAGATTTGTCTCTACTTACTATATTTAAGGCCTAGTGTTTATTATTTCTTTTCACCTATTTTATTTGTGTTGCTCTTCTAGACCTGTACAGTTATTTATTTAATATCTCTTTCTTTTAATGTGAGGTTTACTGAGTTTGATGATGGATTCTGTCTAGATTCCTGATATTCATCTATTTCCTCTCATTAAATCTATTTCTTCCTGTGTTCTTGTGCACAGCAGCATCTTTTTTCTTCTGTGTGTAGTATTCCTTTAAGCATTTTCTGTAGTGTAGACTTGATTGTCATGGGTTACCAGATTTGTGCTTATCTTGAAATGTTGTCATTTCTCCACCAATTTTAAAAGATAATTTTGCCAGCTATGGAAATCTTTGATCATGGTTACTTTCTGTTTTTGACAGTTACCATTTCATACTTTCCTAGTTTTCAGGATTGCTAAAGAATGATCTGATGTTACTCTATTTTTTTCATCCATTAATTATGAGTTGATGCTTTCTCCNTACAACTTTTAATGTTTCTTTGCTTTGTATTCTTGACATCTCAACTATGATATGTTTTGTAGAGGTTCCCTCATCATGTCTATTTGAGGTCTAAATGCCTCATGTTTAGATGTCCATTTCTTTCTTTACATTAGAATTTTTGTTTTGGTGTAATATTACACAAAATATTATCTATGCCTTTAGCTTTTACCTCAACTTCTTTCTCTGCCTTGTGGAATCTTAAATCTTTTGATTGTACCAGAAAATTGTTGCACACTTGAAACCTATTTTTTATTTGTCTTTCACATGTGTCTGAATCTTTTTTTATCATTTCATCTATCATTGAAATACATTCCTTCCTAAGCTTGATATTGTCTGTTGGTGATGTTTTCACTTTACTTTTTCTCCTGTTGGTTGACTATTCATTTACATATTTCTGCTTGGTTCTAACTAAGAATTTTCAATTTCATTTCTTTATTATGTGTTTCTTTCATATTCCTGAATTTCTTCTGTTGTTCAGTTTGTCAAATTTGTTTTTTGTTTTGTGTAGGTTCTAAATTGATTACTATACTTTATTCATCTGCTTATTCATATCCTCTTTGTGGTCATTAATTCCTTGCAATAGTATTACTCTAAAATATTTTTCTACATTTAAACAATGTCATTAATGTTATTTATGGCATTAAGAAACTGTGANCTCATAAACATGTCATTAGATTTTTTTAAATGTATTTATTATGTATATAATATTCTACCTGCATGCATGCCTGAAGGCCAAAAGAAGGCACCAGATCTCATTACAGATTGTTGTGAACCACCATGGAGTTGCTGAGAATTGAACTCAAGACCTCTGGAAGAGCATTCAGTGGAACCTCTAAGCCATCTATCCAGCCCCATCAGTAGATTATTGTCTCNTATTTTTGTGCTTGTTATCTTTTGTACAATTCTCGGGGTAGAGATGTCCTCCAATTTCATTTTTTCCTCATTTTTTGCCTTTGTTGTATTTTATGAGTTTCTTTCACATGGACTTTTGTTTCCAACTGCTATTTAGGAAAGAAGTCTATTGGTATAAGAAACATAAAGATTTGACAGCAGACCATGTGCTAACTTGTACTTGACAATTGTGCATTTTGCTTGTGTCCCTTAGAAGATCAAGATAGTCTGCAATTTAAAGCATATTAAGCATGAGTATTGGAGTGAGAAAGGAATAGAAATGGAAGAAATAAGAAGTAAAAGAAAAATATTGTGTTGAATCTCAATTGCCAACTTGAAATTTAGACTCACCTGGGAGAAGAGTATGNTTGCATGGCCAGGGGATTATTTTGATCAGATTGACTGAAGTGAGAAGGCCTGCCAACTTTGCAGCACAGTTCCCTGGGTTTTGGTCCTGTGCTGCATAAAAAAGAGAAAGCTAGCTGCGTACCAGCAAGCAATCTCTACTTCCAGACTTTGGGTGCAATTGGCCTAACTGCCTGAGGCTCCTGCTGCTAGGACTTTCTTTTCTTGATGCACTGTATCTTCAAACTGCTTCAAACATTCCCCCCTTAAGTTGTTACCAGAGTATTTATTAAAGGAACAAGAAAATTAAGAAAGGAAGTATGTTAAAAAGTAATTGTGAAAATATTGTACATCACATTTGTGATAGAAAAGAAACAAACAAAAAAACCAAAAAACTCTTTCTCCAGCAAATGTTACAACACAATTACCAAGTAAGTCAAAATAAAATAAAATAAAGGTTTTTAAAAAGGTAGAAAATGAAATAAAATATATTATGACACCATTCAGAATTTCTTCCTGGTTCTAAAGATAGGGTTGTTCCCTTTGCTTGGATGGTCATTTATGACAGTCTACATAGGGGACAGGGGACAGGCCTGTGCTGCTTGTCCCACATTCAGTCACTCTGTCCTTTAGGTAAGGTTCTTCTTACCAATGTCCACCTTCTGCTAGAATTTCTCAGTGTTTGTCTTTTTTTTTCTGCGAATTGTAACCTTTCCGTCTGTTGTTTTGGAGATCATTCTGTTTGTACATGCCTTTTCATGAATGAGATGGGACTTTGATGGGGTGTTGAAGTCTCACCTTCCCTGTGTCTGCATTTCTTTTCACCTTTCAGAATAATGAAGCAAGTTGAGTTGTGCACCTCCTGTAATCCCCTATACCTCATCTGCACAATATCAGGAATGGGTAAAATAGAGGAACACACCATCTCAGATTCAGATATCTGTACCAAATTTCTGTTTTATGTATATGTAAGTGTCCGCTTGAACACACTTCCATGCCAGGTACAGTAGGAAGCAAAGAGGAAAAGAGAGAATGGGTCTAGGTTTAATCTTTCAATGTCCATAGTATCTAGTTGCCTATGTACACATCATCTCCTACAATTTCTACCAACTCCCAAATTGAGACCAAGCCTTTAGTACATGAATGAGCCTGTGGAAAGCATTTCATAATGAAACAATGATAATATCTTTAGAGTATTGTAGAGACTAAGAATTATTTTCCCCAATTCCTCCTAGACCCTCTTCACTTTCCTACACACCCAACTTGAGGTTCTTTTTAAAAATATTTCACTTAAACTTAGCAAGATACCTCAGACATAGAGAAGAAATCTTTATATTTCATCTTCTTTATAAATCAGTAAAAAAAGAAATGATTGTATTTTTTAAAAATTATTTGTGAATTTTCCCAACCAAGACAGAAAGCCACACTAAAAATCAATTTTAATTCTTGGTTCAGTGCCTTCCAGTTTATTTGCATGTTGACAATGAACTACATTTAATTTCAGAGTGACTAGAACATGCAGGATGGCTCCTAGGTTGTCATCTTTTGCAGCATCATTAGATGTACTGAGGTTTACCTATGCAGCATCATTAGATGTACTGAGGTTTACCTATACATGACCAAAAGTAGAAAACTGAGGTGATTTGTGGAAGTGGTCAAAATGTGCAGACAGTAAAAGGTAAAACAGTTGCATCTGCTACTCAGCACTGCATTGCCAGGCCTCCCTGGAAATGCTGTGCACTAAGTAGCCTTGACATTTCCATTTTACAAACTTGCTTGCAAAGCACACAAAATGCACTTGCACCTTCCCTCGCATCATCATCCAAGATGAATGAAAAGCACTTATATTTAGAAGTTTATTTTCCACAGCAATTTGTTATTATTTTGTTCTGTACATCAAAGTTTCTTTTATTCTTAGTGGGAGTTTCTTTTCTTTTCAGGTAAGTAATTTACCACTGGTGTCCAACAGTACAAATTACTTATTACAGTCAATTAAATATAAAAGATGGAGAGTCTTTAACTCCATTGATGCTGGTGATAACAGNCTACTTTCCATTCATTATCCTGCCAAGTTTTCTCAGGAAAGAAGTTGTTTGTTAAGCTGCCATGTTACATTTGATCAGCTTTTCTATTTCCTGAGGTCTGTTCATTTAGATAGCATTTCAACTTGTTCTGCTACCCCAGTGCTTCAGTGAAGGAACTATTGGTATTTTAAAGTGCTTGGGACTATTTGTCAATCAGAGAATAGTGCCACTATGTGTTGACTTAAGTTCATTCATTTCCTTTAAATGAAGGATGTTGTTGANTTAAATACTTTGATCTTTTTATGACTCTTCCTTCATATTTGCTGGCTTTTACTAATTACCTTGAAAGACCTATTGTTATGACCTCATAATATTAATCAATTCTGCATGTACATATACCAGAGATTTTAAATAATTTTTTTCAATTTTTGTTCAAAGATAAATTAAAAATACTTCTGTCTTAAATATTGCTCTTTTTTCATCTTAGATTTTTTGGTCTATTTGCTTGCTCAATTGTTTCATCATTTAACTCAATACTCAATATTATAAGATAAATAAAGCAATAAAGACATTGCCAATTCTAATTTAGAATGACCTGCTGATTCTAGAACTTTCAGTCAAAGCAATGTATATTGGTACAATGTGAAAGAACATAAATCAGACTTGGTTCTAGAGGAATTCAACCAAATATTAAAACTGTAAAAGTCAGACATATGTGTGAGAGAATTCTGTTATTTTTTGTTTGTTTGTTTCCTGAGTATATGACCATTTATTTAGCTTTCCTGAGAGAATTAGCAACACTTAAATTTGCTATTTTGCAATCAGAAGNTTTTCACACATTTTGTGGAGAGAGAAAAGAAAGATCAAAACCAGTTATGATCAACAAATGTTGAAGCATGTCTTTGGATACTTTAAACAAATTGCATTCATAAACAGAAGAAGGAAAGCTAACCACGATATATAATAGGAAAACAGTGAAAGAATGCTGCATTCATGTGCCTTAGTGAACCCAGTTTTCTTGAAAATCATACTTAGGGCTGTGTGAAACAATTAGTATTAGAATTTGGGGGACTAACAAAGGCCAAAGTGTTAATATTTTAGATTAAAATAGAGCAGAGTATACTTTCCTAGCAGACAAAAATAGCAACTTAATAATGCCAGATTTACTGTTATTATTAATTAGGTAAGATAAGGGAACTTTCAATGAAACTATAAGTTTTCCTAATGGAAATCAGAGAACAGAATTCAAATTTTTTAAGGAGAGCAGAATCTGTTCTCGGCATATAAAAAATGGAAGGTTGTAATCTATGCAGTAAAGGTCATTTTATCGCATTCATGATCATGCTTCCACAACCATCATGACTTCATTTATAATAATAGTGTTTGGTATTTGGAATAAATTTATGATGAGACACATTCATTAAAAGGAAACTCTTACAACAAGCAACAAAATTGATATACAGAAAATTTCATGTCTGTTTCTCCTGTTTTTATTACATTCAGCATATGTGAGTCTGCTTGTGTGTGTGCACGTGGATGCCAGAAGATGACTTGCAAACATTGACTCTCTCCTTTCTATATATGGATCCTCTAGATTTAACTCAGGGTTGTGACAGGTGTGTTACTCATGGGGCCATCTTGATGACCCACTTTACTGTCTCTCTGTGTTCTGATTAGTTAGTTAAATAGTTAGAGCTATGTAGAGAATTTTTTTCAAATTAGTAAAGTGTCATTAAAAGTCAGGAAGGTAGATTTATTCTTAGCTTTCTGAGAAACCATCACAACAGTTTCCTTAGTGATTGTCCTAGTTTGCACTCCCACCAGCAATGGATGAGTGTTTGTCTTACTCCACATCCTTGACATTATGAGCCATTATTTATTTTTTTCATCTTGGCCACTCAGAAAGGCNAAGATGAAGTTTCAAAGTAGTTTTGATTTGGGTATCTCTGATGACTACAGATGTTAAATATTTCTTTAAGTGTTTCACAGCCATTTGTGTTTCATTGTTTGAGAAATCTCTGTTTAGTTCTATATCCCATTTTTAATTGAGTTGTTTGCTTGATGTCCAGTTTCTCGATTCTTTATATGTTTTAGATATTAGCCCTCTATTAGATGTGTAGTTGGTAAAAATCTTTCCCCATTCTGTGGCCTTGTTCTTTGTCCAAATGATGGTGTCTTTTGCTAGACATAAGCTTTTCCACTTCATGTAGTCCCATTTATTAATTGTTGTTCTTAGTGCCTGTGCAAACAGTGCTCTGTTCAGAAAGTATTTTCCTGTGCCAATGACTCTAAGGCTATTCCCCACTTTCACTTCTATCAGATTCAGTGTATCTAGTCTTATGTTTAGGTTTTTAATCCACCAGATTCAGTGTATCTAGTCTTATGTTTAGGTTTTTGATCCACTTGGGGTTGNGTTTTGTGCAGGCTTATAAATATGAATCTATTTACATTCTTCTACATGTAGCCATCCAGTTTGATTGGCACCATTTGTTGAAGGTATTCNNTTGTTTCCAGTGTGTAGTTTTGCTTTCTTTGCCAAAATAAAGTAACATAAGTGGCCATTTGAAGGGTCATATGGAAATCTACTATAGTAGAAACTTCTTAAAACATACATATATGAAAGGAATCTAAATGAAAAAACCAAATAACAGGAAGACAAAGTCCCTATTAGACTTCTTTCACAAGTAAAACTTCCATCGCCAAGAATGTGTTATATTTAATTGAGTTGTTGCCAAATGAGCCCCATGGAAACCCCCCTAACAACCCAGGCTATTGCCAAGGCTATTGCTTGCTCTCCACAAACTGATAGTAAGATTCTATCATTGAAGACAACACCTACATAACACACTGAAAGCATGGAAATCAAGCTGGTACCCAACTAACTAGAGCCTTCACCCAAACTGACTAGCTCATAGTCCTGGAAGGTATAACATACTCTACCAGAAGAGAAAGATAAATACTAACCCAGTCTCCAATCCTTACATCTATAAGTGACCTGACTAAATGATAGGCTGATTCAATAGTACAAAAATTGTGGGAGTAACCAACAATCTGATTGGATTTAAAGCTTACTCCATGATATGAAACCATGCTCGATACTGCTTGGATGATCAAGAATGTGAGACTAGTTAGGGCATGGACCAGTGGGAAAACCAGATACTATTGTATTGCTAAAGGAACATAGCAGTATATTGATTCCTAATATTCTTCTACACACAGAAATCAGTCTCTTGCTCAGCCACCATCAGAGGAGTTTCCTCCTGCAACAGATGGAAACTAATACATAGACCCATTACCGGACAATTTGTAGGGAGAGTGAGACCTTGGATCACTCAGTCCTAAATGAGATATCTTCATCAACCCAACCCATTAGGACTCAGGAAACTATGCAGAAGAGGAGATGGGAAGATTATAAGAGACAATGGGGATGGAAAATATGAAAGAAAGAGTATATTACGATACAACAGGGTTGACACACATATGACCTTATAGAGACTGGGNAGCATGCACAGGTCTGGGCCATATAGGGTCCGAGCACAAACCACCATCTCTAACTCAGAAGCTAACACCAATTGACAACTGCTCACAAAGGAAAAATCAGTTTTCCCCCCAATGAAGTCTTTACTGGGTATACAAATCANGATTTAGGGCAGGCCTCATGGCCAGCAGGATATAACCAACACAAAATGAATTCAATGGTACTCTCAAAGATCTTTTATCTCATAATAGTTTATTTAGATTTTTTTTTAATCTTACTGGTCTGTAGGTTATACATCATGTTTTTCAATTTTGTGCTTTTGTGAGTTTTGTGTGTGTGCATATGTGTATGTCTTTGTATGTAAATGTGTTTTAGGTAGTTCTTTTTTCTGTTGTTTGTTTTGATTTATTATAGTTTGGTTGCTTTTTATGTACCTGTTTGTTTTCTAAAGAGAGAGAGAGAGAGAAAGCTGAACCTCATGGAACTTTCTCCAAAACTGACCACATACTTTGACACAAAGAAAGTCTTCATAAATACAAGAAAACTGAAGTAACTCCCTGCATACTATCAAACCACCATGAGTTAAAGCTGTATATCAACAACAACAGAAACAACAGAAAGCTTACAAATTCATGGAAATTACTAACTGAAAAATAGGTAAAGAAAGAAATTAAAGACTTTGTGGAATTCAATGAAAATGAATACATAACATACTCAACTTAATGGACACAATGAAAGCAATGCTAAGAGGAAAGATTCTATCTCTAAGTGCCTACATAAAATTATTGGTGAGATCTCATACTAGCAATTGAAGAACTCTAAAAGAACTGTGAAAGCTCTAAAACAAAAAGAAGCAAGCACACCCAAGAGTGCGGATGGCAGTAAATAATAAAATTGAGGACTGAAATCAATAAAATAGAAACAAGAATCAATGAAACAAAGAGTATGTTCTTTTAGAAAATCAAGAAGACACAGACAANTCCTTATCAAAATTAACAAAAAGGCAGAGATAGAAGAGTCAAATTAACAAAATCATTAATGAAAAATGGATATAACGACAGACACCGAGGAAATTCAGAGAAACATAAGGACATATTTTGAAAACCTGTACTTCACCAAATTGTAAAATCTAAAGGAAGTGGATAATTTTCTTGACAGATACTGGTTGCTTAAGGTAAATCAAGACTAGATAAGCAATTTAAAATGATGTATAATCCCTAGTGAAAAAGAAGCAGTCACTAAAAGTCTCCCAAATGAAGAAAACCCCAAACCATATAGTCTTAGTGCAGGACTGTATCAGAATTTCAAAGAATTAATACCAATACTTCTCGAATTATTCCACAAATTAGCAACAGAAAGAACATTGTCTATTCCATTTTAAGAGGCCACAGTTGCCCTGATAGCCAAACCACAAAGAAAGAGATGTACGTACCAATTTGGCTTATAAACATAATGGCAAAAATTCTCAATGAAGTACTTGCAAACCAAATCCAAGAACAAATCAAAAAGATTATTCACTATGATCAAGTAGGCTTCATCCCAGAGGTACAGGAATGCTTCATTATATGAAAACCAATAAATGTAATCCACCCAGTAAGTAAACTGAAAGAAAAAAAAACAAGATCATCTCATTAGATGTTCATAAAGGGCCTATGACAAATCCAACACTCCTTCGTAATAAAAGTCCTAGAGAGATTAGAGATACAAAAAAATATCCAAATATAATAAAAATCAGTTTACAGCAAACCCATAGCCAGCATTAATTTAAATGGCAAGAAATGCCAAGCAATTCCAGCAAAATCAGGAGAATGACAAGATTATGCATTACCTCCATATCTATTCAAAACAGTA
>LZPO01117445.1:38070-55069 GCA_001675575.1 Neotoma lepida
GTCCTGCTTTCTCTCCAGGACCACCTCATTTCTGCTGGATCACAGCTGAGAGAAACCATGGTCATCTTGTGCATCTTGGCATGCAAGAAGCCAGCAAGTAGATCCCAGAGAACACTGCTCACCCTTGTGGCTCAAGGTCATGTTTGCCAGCTGAACACAGCAGATGCCCAAAAGGACACCCTGGTTCTTTCCTAAATCTTGCACAAGTGGCCATGACTATCTAAACCTAAATCTTAACACTCTGCCCAAAAAGCTTGAGGAAAGTAGGTTTTTCTCATGTTCCTAAGAAGCTCTTGTGTGAGTGAGCACCCTCTACCATGTCTATGGCACCTATCATATCTTGCTGTATCTCAGAATTGTGAGTTCATCCCTCCTAGTACCCTGGAGACCCATTGACAGCCTCTTTATCACCTGCTGCAGGGGTCTCTAACCCTGTGGCANTGCATGCAAGTCTCTCTCCTGTGCAAGCATGGCATGGGTGTGTGGACACTTGAAGCAGCTTATTTGGGAGGGGCCAGCATTACTTTTATGACTTGTCAGAATTGCAGGTCCCTCATCTGTTTTATAACAGAATCAAATNTTTGGATTTCTGCCAGTGAATGCCCTGTGTTTGGACCATCNGTTTGCTTTATCTGAAGCTCCTCCTTTTTGGGCTTCTCTTGTCTTTGTCCTACTAAATGCTGGTTGCTTCTTTTGAGNGTGATGCTTTCTCTTAGAAATAAGATTTAGCTGGTGCTTTTCAAAAGGTCTTAGGATCCAGACTGATTCAGGACTTTCTAGCATTACTGCCCCACTATCCCCTTGCACTAAGTCACAAACTGGACCCTCCTGAATCTCTTTTCATTTTGTTGTTTGAATTTCTAANGGTCTTATTAACAAAAAACCAGGTACTAGATATTGGGGTAAAAGCTGAAAGATCAGANAGTCAAACGAACAAACCACAGCCACCACCTCTTACCTCACCAACTCCTCAGCCTGAAAAAGCCTCTAGCTGAAAGGGACACTTCTGCTGAAAAACCTTTAGTTCCTATTTCCTCATGCCTATATACCTTTCTCTGCCCAGCCATCACTTCCTGGGATTAAAGGCGTGTGTGCTTCCCANTACTGGGATTAAAGGTGTGTGTGACACCACTGCCTGGCTCTGCTTTCTCTCCTAGACTGAGTCAATCTCATATAGTCCAGGGTGGCTTTGAGTTTACAAAAATCCAGACAGATCTCTGCTTCCCAAGTGCTAGGATTAAAGGTGTGTGCCACTACTGCCTGGCCTCTATGTTTAATCTGGTGGCTTGTTCTGTTCACTGATTTTCAGGCAAATTTTATTATCACCACATTTCCCCTTTTTTTTGTCTAAAATAATAAAAGAAGGTTATAACTAATATAAGAAAAACTATATACAATAAGTACAATAAGTATATACAATATACACAGTCAAGAATTACATTAACAATGCCCAGTCCATAAACATTTGACAAATTCAGAGGAAATACTTCATTATCCATTCTATTTTGGTGAGTCCAAAATGTTGTATCTAATTCACTTTCTATCCTAACTTGTATTACCACCTGAATACTATCTTTTGATGCCTTTCAAACTTATACACTTTATACCTCTTTAGTGAGTTTATTTTCTGAATTTGTTAACAAGGGAAACTATAACTATAACTCTCTAGTCTTCAAATCCCTCAGAGACCCAAGAAGGAAATAATATTACCTAAGTAAGCAGGAAGTGCAAGCAAGAGACTTCCAAAAAAATGTGAGAAATGACAGAAATAGCTGGCTGACTGGACAGTCACCCAATGTCCCTCTGCAATGTTGGGGCATCTATCTTTGGCCTACAGGCCTAGCATATCTGACAGACTTATCTGTGAAGCAGTATTTTCTGAAGGGCTGTCCTATTTTGTCTTGGCAAAGTTCTGCAGTCCTTTCTTTTGTGACCTGCTTGTCCCATTTAGACAGCATACTGTCAGCAGTAAAGGCAAGGGCACTTTCTTGCCCAGTGGCTAACTTTTGCCACAAAGAAAATAAACTCCATATGGAGTTTCTTCAATGCCCATCATCTTCTCTAATGTAGACTGGTGCTGCCAGGAACAGACATGTCTCATTGTCATAAAAAAGTAAGAATCTATGTTATTTAAACATCTTAAATGTCATATTCTATAGATATCTGAAGTGTTTGAAGATGACCTGTCTATCTAAAATATATGTTTGACTTTGAANACATACCTAATATGACTACAAGTTTGATTGTAATAACTATTAACTTTTATTTCTTTATATCCTAAATAGTTGGTAATAATAANTTNCAAGGACTAGCAATTTGCATTACATTGTTAAATGAATTGTATAGGTATAATACCTTGAACAAGAGTAGAAATACATGTACAGTATGTTCTAACAAAATTAATCTCAAATTTATATCAATATACAAAATTTGTATACAATATATAAAAATCTAATCCGATATAAAATATTTAAAACTAGTAGTTGCTTTTTAAAAGTAAATTCAATAATCTACCTTTTTATCTTATCATATCCATATTCTCCCTTTTTTCTTTTCAGAGTAGATTCAATAAATTACCTTTTATCCTATCATTTCTATATTCATTTTTTCAGAGTAGATTCAATAATCTACCTCTTAACTATATCCTCTTTTTTTTATTTCTATATAATACATTTCTATATAATCTCCCCCTTTTTTTTTTTAGAAAGAGATTGACTATGACTAATAACAATTTTTAACCAACCCCTAAACAATGACAAACATCCATAATCCATTTTTTGGGAATGTGGGCATATTTTTCTAGGCTACTTCCTGCTGATTGGGGACACTGGTAGTTTTTTGGGGATACAAAGAAAATTTAGGATTATGGTCAAGTCCTGATTGGAGTAGTCTGTAAGGCTGTATCATCTCAGTTAGCCATCTCAATATTGTCCTGAACAGTTTGTAGTCCAAAGCTGATCTTTGGATGGTGTTTGTCAGCTTAATGGTATTATTATCATCCTGATGGAATCATCATTGCAGAGTCCCATCATCTTTTTGGAGCCTTCAAAGTCAATGTTAGGCATAGTCATGGTTCACTATAGAAAACCGATAGACACTCAAACCCAAAATCATGTACAGGATGCTAGATGAAGCCTTTTTTTCTAGAATTAGTTAGTACTCTATAAGACCATTAATATCATGACAAAAGTTTAAAAATATATATATTATATTAATCTTATAAATTTTGATATAAAATTCATACCTTAAGAAAAGTTTTAAAGAGGCAAAATAAAACCAAAGGATCATGAGATTAATAGCAATAGAATAGTCCCATAATTTTGGTTTTTCTTCTGTCCCATATCAGGTGGCTCTTCTGACATGATACAGAGATTTTGCATTTTCTTTTAACAAGTTTGCTTGGGTTTAGAGAAGGAGAGAGCCACACTCCAACTCCAAAGCCAGCTTTAATTTTTAATTGAACTGGGACTACATAGAGACCATTTGCATGATGTGTCTGTAGAGAACAGCAGAAACAAACATTTAGGAAGACTTATGAACTTTTATCCTGCTAGATATATGATATACCAATAGGCCAATTTACTCTTTTTCTTGGGACATTTTTTTCTGGATGATTTGGCCTTTTTCTTAAGATGTCTCATTTGTCCAATGTTCTTCAGATTCCTTAGCCTTCATTCTCCTGAAAGACAAAAGCAAAATCCTTCCCCAACCTTAACTTTGGGGAGGTTCTCTTTTGACAAGTTATATCTGATCAAATGAAAAGCATTTATTAGTAGTATAAGTTAGTTTAAATTGAATGGTCATGCTGGTTGGTGAACTATCACCTCTGCTAATTAAGAGGTCTCTCTTGTTCAAATGGAACCTTTATCAATTTTGATGGTATCCATAGCTTTTCTTTTCCTGTGGAAACAAAAGTAAAACCTCACCCCCAACATAACACATACCCTGGTTTCCATTCTGAGGTCAGCACATCTTTAAAGTATACAAGCTGATTTAATTTTATAGTTTTTTCTATTATCTAATGTCTCTCCACAGCTGTTGTTACTTTCTCANTAGCATTAAGAAAATTCAAAGTTAATAAAGCATTATTTAATCTATTTCTGGGGGGTCTTGTTATCCCTTTCTGTTTATTTAGCATATCCTTTAGAATTCAATTTGATCTTTCTATGACTGCTTGGCCTATAGGATTGTGTGGTATATATATATTATATATATATAATATATTATATTCATTATATTACAATATAATATATATTATATTGTAATAAGCAAAAAACTGTTTTATTTTACCAGAGATATATGCTGGAGCATTGTCAGCCTTAATTTGTACAGGTATACCCATGATGGTCATAACTTCTAGCAAATGTGTGATTGCACAATCAGCCTTTTAGGAACTCAGAGCAGTTGCCCATTGAAATCTTGAATAGGTATCAATGGTGTGGTGTATATATTTTAATTTTCCAAATTCTACAAAATGAAATACAGCCATCTACCAGATTTCATTCCTCTGAGTACCTTTTGGGTTACATCCTGCTGGTAGTGAAGTTTGGTTGTATAAAAAACAAGTAGGACATTTTCTTGGCTTGTTGCCAGGTTATGGAAAAATCCTTTTTTAAACCCTTACTATTGATGNGATTTTTTAAAATGAAATTCTGAGGCCTCCAGCACATTTCCTATCAATAGCTGATCAATCTCATCATTATCTTGTGCTAGAAGGCCTGGCAGACCTGTATAGGATCAGATGTGAGTTATATATAAAGGATGATTCCTANTCTTGATTATTTCTTGTAACTGAATAAATAACAAAGTTAATTCTGACTCATCAGGGATAAATTCAGCAGTTTCANTGTATAAGACCACTTTTTCTGCATACTGAGAGTCAGTAACTATGTTGTGAGTTTCTGAAGACTCTATTAATACAATCAGAGTGGCATATAATTCTGATTTTTGGACAGAATTATAAGGATTTTGAACCACTTTACTAAGTTTTCTGATTTTCAGTCTTCCTTTCTTTTTTGGTTTGCATCAGTGTAAAATGTAGGGGCTCCAGATATTGGTGTTTCCCATGCAACGTGAGGCAGGATCCAGTTAGTTCTCTTTATAAGTTTAATTTTATTGCTTTTGGGGTATTTGTTGTTAATCTCTCCCAAAAATTTACTTCAAGCTCTTTGCCAAGGTTCACTTTCTGTTCATAATTTGTCAATTTCATCATTAGTTAAAGGTACTACAATTTCTGCTGGGTCTATTCCTGCTATTGATGAAGTCTCAATTTTCCTTTTAAAATCAACTCAGAGATCTTTTCCACATAAGTTTTTAATTTTTTACTCTGTTTATTTGGTAGAAATATCTGTACCAATATAATATCTTCCCTCTCATTAAAATTCCTGTAGGAGAATGCTTAGAAGGTAAAATAACCAAAATGCAATCAAGCTTTGGATCCCAATGATCTACATGTGCATCCTGCATTTTCTTTTCCACCAAAGCCAATTTTCTCTCAGCTTCAGCTGATAATTCTCTTGGACTATTTAAGTCCTTGTCACCCTCTAAGNTTTTGAACAAATTACTCAATTCATCATTTTTTACCCCAATAGTGGTCTGTAGATTNAAAATGTCTCTAATAATCCTTGAAAGTCATTAAGAGTCCATAATTGATCTCCTAATTTTCACCTTTTGGGGTCTAATTTTACAAGTTGGCCACGAGTTTAACATCTGCTTCATGAAAGATGATTTGATGCCATATGAGACTATTGCTTCTTTTAATCTCCTCAAATCTAAAATTTGCATAGGAGTCCAGTCAGCTCTTACACAGCCTTGAGGATATCTATCACTGGNTAGTTCCTGTAAGGTTACTGGATAGACTAAGGTTGTCTGTTTGAAAGCCTTAGGCTGTTTCTCTGTAACCTTATAACGCAATGCAGAGATTGGTTCACCTTTAAATTCTTCTGTCTGTCTGTCTGAATATCTCTATGATCTGTTTTAACAGGTTTTTCTAAAACTTTTATCTTGGCACTCATATTAACCAACTTTTAAAATGATAAAACAGAAATGATCAAACAAATAATATTTATAATTGACATTATGTANATCCCATCAACATTAATTATCCTCTCATTTAATTGTTCCATTTTCAGTCATCAATCTAAGTTATTGTATTATCAAACAAAGACCAAACTCCCACCATTGTATAAATGTTTCCCATTTTTTAATGTGGGAAAAAATTTTCTTTTAAATAATTCCTCCCTTTAAGAAATCCCAATTGACTCACCAAATCTGCTGACAATGATGATTCAGATGATGGTGTGGCAGCAGCCCATGGAAAGGGTCCAAGGAAAACCAAAATGAAGAATTAAAGAGCCAGATGTCTGCACGGGGGTGGGGTGGGGGTGAGTGCAAAAGTGGCTAATTCTGGTATGTTTGGAGCCTAAGCCTGGGGAGTTTGCTACAGAGAGGCTGTAACAGAAACTTTGCCTGCAGGGTAGTGACTCTGACCCAAGTGGGTGGAGATTCTGGCCACGTGCAGCTTGGACCTGAGCCGGGGACTGCAAGGCCACAGGCAAGTGGCTTTTTTTGTGAATTCATGCCCCACAGGTTGGATGCCAGGTGTAACATGAATTGCTAAATGATCTTTTAATTAAAAAAAAAAATAAAAAAAAAAAACAGAGCCAGATATTGGGATAAATGCTGAAAGATCAGAGAGACGAAGGAACAAGCCATTGCCACATCTTACCTCTAGGACTCCTCAGCCTGAAAAAGCCCCTAGCTGAAAGGGATGCTTATGCTGAAAAGCCTTTAGTTCCTGTCTCCTCACACCTTACATTTGGATCTCTTCCCATTCTCATATTGGGCTTCCACACTCCTATTGGCATTTTGGAGTTCCCATATTCATGGGGANCTCCATTCTCATACAGATGGTGGCTTGTCCTTCCATATTTGGGTGCTTACTAAGATCCCAGGGCTTCTACTTTCATTGTTTTCCATGCAGCCTTGGTTCTGTCTTACCAGTTGNAAAGTCATTTTTTCATCAAGTGGGAGTTGAGGGCAAAACAAAACCTTTCAATTTTTGTCACTGTCTTATGTGTAAAAATCATATGACTAGGACTAGGGAGATGGNTCATTGGGTAGAGGGCTTGCCTTTCAAACATGAGGAGCCGAGTTTAGTCCCAAGAACCCAAATAAGAAGCCAGCTGTGATGGTGNACATTTGTAATCTCAGCAGTCTGGAGAGACAGGAAGCTCTCTGAGCTCTTTGGCCAGCCTAATGGAAGGATGGGTTCTAGGCCAGTGAGAGACCTTGATTGGTAAAACAAGATTGGTAGTGCCTTGAGCAACAACAGTTGAGGCAATCAACTGGCCTGGACATGCTCTGATGTGTNTGTAGGCTCATGCACATAAGCACACACACACGCACACACACCCTTGCACACACCTGCTATATATGAACATGCCATACACACACATACAAAAAAATCCTATGAGTAAATAAGAACTCACTATGACTTAGAAGGTATCCCTATTCTTGTTAGAAAAAAGAATGTTACAGTCTTAATGTCAGAGTAGGAACCAGCCAGCACCCTCACTACACTGGCATTTTTGACTGTGCCTTACTCCTCCTGAGATCTCTAAATTGGGCAAAACACAGCCTCTCTCCACCCACTGCCCTATTCCTGGGGAAATAAATGTCATTCTAGTTCTGTGGGGGNAAAAATTAAGGAACCTCCAGGTTGCAATGGGCAGGACCCTTTCTGGACAGTAGCATCAGTGATGCAAATGAGCTCTAACCNTCCCTTGTCTTGTATCACTCATTCAAGCCTTAGTGCCTGAAGGGAGGTGAGTCGGCCAAGTCTAAGGCTCTTCCTGTGAGTTGTTTGCTTGGAAACAAGCTGGAAGTAGCATCTCAGTACTGGTAGTATAGCAGGTAATACTAGGAAACGTGATAGAATGGGCACTTCTGCAATAATTGAAAGNGGAATTTGGTGTTGGAAAGAGGTAAGGGAAAGGCAGATTTTCATTGCAATGGATCCTTTTGCTTGGCCCAAATCCAGGTCTAATCCCTTAAGTACAAATCTTAAACACTAGAAAGGAAGGAAGAAAAGAAGGCAGGAATGAGGAAAGGGAACGATAGGAGGTTTCAGCCAAAGCAGCTGTCATTCACAGACCCATAACCACACCTGCTCTGTCCCCAGAGAGAGAGACAGCCTGAGATCTTGTCATTCTTAACTTCCCCCGAGGACTTCTGGCAACGATGTTTTACTGTTACATACAATCTACGTTGGAAGTTAGGTAGCACCCAAGTGCATCATATAAAATCATAACGAAAATGAAAAGAAGACAGAAGAGAAATTCATGACTCCGCTAGGAGAGAAATACAGAGAGACCATAGCCACTCCCCACGGTTGACATGGCACTGCAGTTGGTTTTTATAACTTCTTTTGTTGTTGCTTGTTTTATGTCTCTTTTGACTTTATGTAGCATATCAACTAGTTGGGGTTCTTTCCTAGGTCAGGGGTGTTCNTCACCCCAGTTTCATATCTAAGGGATAAGGGAACTGGGCTCTGGATGATCCTGCCTAGGTATTCACGAACATTAACCTCTGTGAATGATNTCATGAGCNGGTTCTCCGGAGATTCCTTCAATTACTCCCTTCTCTTCTCTCCTTCCACAGCAGCAATCCCATGCCTCATCTAATATACTACAAAGTCACTTTTGGACATCTTCTTCCAGTCATATGAGAAGCCCCAGACATCCAGGAGGCCATACTTCCAATGCAGTGGAATGATTGTATTTCCTCATAAAGATGTACCTCTTCTGACCNGTAGGAGAGAACAGTGGTTATGGGCATGAGCACTGAGCTTAAACTGNTTGGTGGGAATTACCACTTCTCCAAGCTTAGTAAAATGTGGCCAGTNAAGTGCTTGTTTTTAACTGTATCTGCTGCTATGGTGACTACATGAATTATTACATGTGACTCATATAATATCAGACATGCAAGTGTTTCTTAAATATTAGCTATTAAAACCAAGGGATAAATAACCAGAATGCAGTGACAAGGACAGAAGACAAAACATAACCAGAAGATTCACCAATTATAGCCCCCACTACTCCACATGTGTGTGCACACTCTCATATACCCCTTTCATGCCTTAATTTCTGAGCCTGAGAATTATGTCAGTGGAAGNAATAACACCCTTTTATTTGTTGCTTCCTCAAAGTACACNCTATTCCCTTCAAAATACACTCTAATCTCACAAGATTTGTCCCACAACAGCACTGATATTTACAAAGGTCGTATCCTTGTTCTCTAAGTTCATTAAGGATGGGTGCATGGTGAGACCAGTGAATCCTGTGGGTATTGGTCCACTCACTCTCTTATTTTCTGCAAAATGAATTATTTAATGAGAGGTAATGTGTGTGTTTTCAGGACAAGACCAAAGGCATCTGTTTAGACCACGGATGACAGGTGACAAAAGGATGTTAGAGAAGGAGAAAAATCCTAATCCAGAATATGGTTTTGCCTAATGGTTAGAGTATAGGAGGAGGCACCATTGCCCCTGTATAGAAGGGTCCCATGTAATCAGCCTTCCACCAGAAGCCAGGAGATCACTGTGGAAAGCAGAACTACAAGGAGGGGGGAGGGTTGTTAGCCATCACTTCTATAGCTTGATGAGGGGAAGACTTATTCTCCTTTACTTGACTTCCATGTTCCACTTCTAACGTACAACTAGATATGTTTTCACTCATTCACAGCATACACTATATTCCAAAGAATGGGATCCCACTACCAACTTAACTTTGTTAATGGGAACTTTGAGTAATATTATGGTTTTTAATTGCTTAAACACACATACACACACACACACAAATTTGGTGTCTTAAAAGAACACAAATTGATTATCTCACATTTCTGAACAGGAGAAACTTGACCCAGGTATTATCTGACAGGGCTGTGTTTCTTTCCAGAGGCTCTGGAAATACATTTTTTTGTGTGTTGTTGTTTTTTTGTTGTTGTTGTTTTTGCTTTATCAAGGTGTTGACAGAAATTGGGTCTTTGAAGGTGGTTGTATGGAGGTCTTGGCTTCGGTGCTAGGTGTCCTCTGATGGCTCAAGGTCCCCTCCTATATTTTCAGAACCAGCAATTGTAGGCTGCATTGTTCTCACACTTTGAATCCTCCTGCTCAACCCCACCCTATGCCAAGTAAGAGTCTTTACTTTTCAGGACTTGTGTGTTCATGTCAGACTTGCCAGGGTAATCTTCTTGTCTCAAGATCCAATCCACTTCATGGCATGTATAAAGTAGCTTTTGACAAGTAACGTAACATTCACAGGTCTAGGATTAGCATTGGGATTAAGTATTAGGATAAGTATGGATATAGGAAGGCTGTGGGTTTGTGAGTACACTCAAGGCAAGGAGAGTGGTACAGTGTTTCCTGGTTTCTCAGTGGTGAACAGATTCATGATGTCCAACTGATCTCGGCAAGTTGCCATCTACTTCTGAGGAGGAGGAATTGCACTCAGTAAAGCAGATTGGCCACTGGTTAGTGAACAAGAAATACAATTCCAGANACACTTGATGGCAGGAATGGTACTATGTCNACCTGGTGGTGGCCTGCAATGCAGTGTGTCTGGATTCCTGTTTCCAGTTCACCAGTCACTGACTGACTCACTGCACTGGGTACATCTCTGGAAGCTTGTTATTCTGTGTGTCACAAGTGAGCCCTGTGAACCTTGGCAAAGACTGATTCATACCTTCCAATTCTCTGAAATAGGAAAGGTTCTCTCACACAGACTTCAGAATCTGCTCCTTCCAACTCCCTAACCATTAGTACAGATCTTTAACCCAGTTCNTCATGCTTTCTGGCACAGAGGGGAGAGAGAGATACTGGTTAAAGGGAGTTAAGACNTCTCCCAGAAAGCCATAAAGGTGTCCCATCAAGTGAGTGAAAGGAAAACTGTNCCTGGTGTTTCTCTAGTTGTTGGAAATTGATGGGAGTGGGGAGCAGCCATCAGCTTAAGAATTCCATCCTCAACAGCAAGGCTCTACTGATTTGTTCTAATGAGGAGGCTAGTTGGTGGAAACACCTGCCAATGGAGTCATATTCAGGTCTCACCTATCCACTGTCATCTTCCAGGCCTCATTTCCATGTGGCAGTGGCTAAACCAAAGAACAAAACAGCCCTACAATGGGCATTGCCACCCACAGCCCTACAATGGGCATTGCCACCCCTGTATTTTCCCAGGTGTTTGATGGTAGCATCAAGTTCCATGATTCTCCTAGTCTGTAGTTGCTCTTTTGTTGTTGGANTTCATGATGCACAAAGTCTTCCTGTTATCTTTTCTCACCATGCTCTTTCCACTTCCGTTGAAGGATTTCATAGAAATATTTGTTCCATTAATTAAGACACTGGTCTAGAGCCATTAAATGATATAAATGAAAACTCTGTTTATCCCATTCCTGGTATCAACCTCAATTCAAGTATTCTATCACTCTGGGTATCCAGCATTAGTGTCACTTTAGACCCGATGTCGAATGTGTGTTTATATTTAGCCATTGACCTTTGTCAGANGATAAACGCCAGCAGTATCTTAGACTCTTTTTTGAAGAAAAAAAGTTCTTCCACAATTTCATACATACATGTAGTGTATTTTGATCTTATTTCTCCCGTTCCCATCTGGCCAAACCCCTTATCCTTCACACACATCCCCATCTTATGTCCTACTTTCACATATTCTTTTTTTTATTTTCTTTTTTGGTGGCCCACTGTATTTAATTAGGGTTGCTTGCATAGCATGGATGGGGAGTTTGCTTAGTCAAGCAAGAACAAATTATCAGTGACTATACCATTGAAGAATATATGACTCGACTCCCTTTTCCCCAATTGCTATCAACCAAGAGAAGGATGGGGTATGAGCCCCTCCTTCATTTTCATTCAAAATGGAATGTCGATGGACCCAGTCTTGTTCAAATAGTCACTGCTGCTGTTGGTGAGTTCATGGGTGCACTGGTCATGTCATATCCAGAAAACAGGTTTTTCATTTCTTCCCATCCTTCAGCTCTTCCGTTATCTCTGTNTCNTCTTCCATGATGTTCCCTGAGCCTTGAAGGGAGTGATGTAAACATCCTGCTTAGGGCTTAGCACTCAACAGTCTCCATTTTCAGCATGTTGAGCAGCTATGAGTCTCTGCATTAACTGTTATCCAACATGAATAAGCTTTTCTGACCAAGACCAAGAGCAACACAAATCTATGGATACAAACACAAATATTTAGAAGGCAGTTTGATGTCATGTTCATTCAGCAAAGTGTCGTTAGTAGGTCACTCTCTCCTGATGACCTATGGTGGTAACTTAGATTCTAAGTGGATACTCGAGTACTTTGTGTGAGCTTTCTTCCAGGGTATGTATCTTCTCTTCATTAAGTTTCTGGTTTTTGAACTTGGGTCCAGAAATTGAGTGAGGTGCTATGACCACTAGAACACGATGGCACTGGCAGTCAGACCTCTGCTCATTCGCTTATGTATGTCAAGTGAGACCTCCCTAGGCATTGCAGGAAAAGTTATGTTTACAAGCTTGATCTACAATTTTCTTGGGCCCCCTATAATTAAATGGTGCCAGATGACTAGCTCTGCTCATTGGGATATGGGAAGAAATAATGTGTCATTTCTGGAATGAAGCCTCAGTCTCCAAGTCACCACCATATCATCAATACCCCGGAGAATCACTCAATCTAAGACAGATTGTGTGAATGAGAAGCAAATTTTTAAGTGAGGAGTCTCTGAGACTTGGGAATCATTTTATTAGCACAATATAAAGCAGACTATCTGACTAATTCAGTGAATAACATATCTGTATAGCCAAGGGAACCAAGGAGCCATCAACTACCAACAATGATGTCATGGGTTAGACCACCTATCTGCCACCATCAGACTTTTTTCCATAACGTAGCCAAGCTTGACTTGCCTCTTGTAGTTTACCCATCCTAGAGTCCTAACCTATGACATCATTGTTCACAGTTGATGGTTCCGGGGGTCCCTTAGCTGTAAAGATGGGTTATTCACTGAATTAATCAGGATGAGCTAGTTTATGTTGTGCTAATAAAATGATTCCCAAGTCTCAGAGACTTCTCACATAAAAGGGGCTTGCTCATACTTTTTAAAGTGGCAGAATCTAGCTGCAGTACATTATAACTACCAGTCTAGACCACACTGGGCATTCATCAAAGTATTTTTCAAAGATGCTCCCACTTCCTATACCAACCACTATCTGTCTCAAGGGTTTCTTGAAAGGATATTTTTATGGCCTTTCCTCAGGGTCTTATGGAGTAAGTTTATATATATATATATATATATATATATGGTTTATATATATGTTTGTATATTAGAAAAGCTTATTTATACTGGGTAACAGTTAATGCAGAGACTCATAGCTGCTCAACATGCTGAAAATGGAGACTGTTGAGTGCTAAGCCCTAAGCAGGATGTTTACATCACTCCCTTCAAGGCTCAGGGAACATCATGGAAGAGGATACAGAGATAACGNAAGAGCTGAAGGATGGGAAGAAATGAAAAACCTGTTTTCTGGATATGACATGACCAGTGCACCCATGAACTCACCAACAGCAGCAGTGACTATTTGAACAAGACTGGGTCCATCGACATTCCATTTTGAATGAAAATGAAGGAGGGGCTCATACCCCATCCTTCCCTTGGTTGATAGCAATTGGGGAAAAGGGAGTCGAGTCATATATTCTTCAATGGTCTAGTCATTGATAATTTGTTCTTGCTTGACTAAGCAAACTCCCCATCCATGCTGTGCAAGCAACCCTAATTAAATACAGTGGGCCACCAAAAAAATGTGAAAGTAAAACATAAGATGGGGATGTGTGTGAAGGATAAGGGGTTTGGCCAGATGGGGATGGGAGAAATAAGATCAAAGTACACACACACACACACACACACACACACACCATCTCCAATTAAAATTCCTGTATCTGCATTATACTGAAATGTTTCTGATATTATAGTTTTGTTTAGTGATGGCCAGCATTGAACACAAACACACATTAAGTATGTGTAGAAGCTTCTGTAGCAATAAGAACCCCCAAACTGGAACCTCAGACAAGTTTGCCCACATTGATAAATTCAGTTCAAACTACGGTTATGTTTTGTCCAACTGGTATGGACCCTAAGTTACTTCTTACACATATTCCAGGGACTTAATATATTATACATATTTACAAGTCTTGCAAATATTTTGAGACAAAGTACCCTCTTTCTTGATTTGACTTCTTGTCTATTTCTTGGAGTGTAATGGGATCTAATTTAATCGCAGGTTTAGAGAAAAGAAGGGACTGGAATAGCAGTAGAGAGGGTAGATTGGGCAGGAAATTGACTTGTTAGATGGTGTCCCCTTAGATCCTGAGACAGGAAGGTTATTTCCAAGAGTGTAAGTGGGTCAATGAAGGGCAGAGATTCTAGCCACCAAGGTGTCTGGAACTCCTGCCCTATGGCTAATCCAGACTTTCATGTTCTTTTCATTCCTGAATGGAAGCCCACTNAAAAGACATCACACATTGATTATTTTGACAGATGTCATGATTTGGCAATCTGCAGGAGAAAAGAATCTGGTAAANTTTGTTCTCAGTTATTTCAGTCCTAAAGATGAGTGATTATTTCATGGAGTTCATAGAAAATCCGAGAATTAAAATTTTCAGTTTATCAGTTTTCTTTTAAAAATCCTCCATTCTAAGCTAAGTTGCCTGTCCATCTGGAGGTACCAGCAGCAAGTCTCCAAGCTTTGTCTAAATGGACACTTTATCCCAATGGACAGAGGTAACAATTTGATTAACCAATTCATTACTCTTTCTATAAAATATAAATCTATCTTAAACTATAANGGGGTGTTCATTGATTTCTACCNTGACAAAGCTAACTAATGTCAAGTTTCCCATAATTCACCGGAATCCTTTTCATTTCTTGTGCTTACTGTATGTCATGAATGTCAATGAATGGCAAATATCTCCCTCTCCTCTCTGCTCCTCTCCTCCTTCCTCCTCTCTCTCTTGTCCCTCTGTCTCCCTCTCTTCCCACCCCATCTCTGTAGTTAAATGACCCCATGAGAATGAAACCATTATCTTCTATATTGTGAGGAATGGATGTACACAGAATCTAACTCACTTCTTTAAGTGGCAAAGCTAGAGATTCAAGTCCTGACAATCTGGCTCCTGAGCTCAAGTTTTCAACCACTGTGTTCTACAGCCTCCAGATTTGAAAGCTAATCCCATCAGCTGGTGTGTTTTTGTTTGTTGCTCGCTTTAATAAAATGAGTGTTCTATCAGAAGGCTGCCAGAGTTGGCAGAAGAAGACAAGAAGATTAGCCTCACATAATAGACAGGAACTGAGGTCTCCATGGTGGGCCAAGGAGGAAGAAGGGCAATGAACTTCGTGTAGGGGAAACTGTGTCCAGGATGACCCTCTCATCCCCCCAGCTGCCCTCACTGATAATTCCATGACANATTTCTTACCACTCCCTCTTCACACTGCCACTCAAACATCAAGGTACAAGTTGGGAGGGAGCTTCTGATTGGCTGAGCCCATTCTCTTGGCTGTACTGGGGCTGCCATGGAAGACAGAGGAGGACTAAGCACATTTTGTTTTACTACTTGGAGAGAGGTAAATTCTAGCTTCACAGTGAGACTAAATACAATGAGGGAATCTCACAAAATAGCTCACAACAACCTATAAAACCCCCAAAGCACTGCAGCCCTATAATCTCCTTTGGGTCCATTAGGAAGGAAGTAAAAAGTAAAAATAACCCAGTCTTGTCACCCCTGCAGCTCCCCCAACACCANGGTCTTGCCTCCTCCCTGACAACACAGTACATGCAAATTCTAGGCTGTCTATCTGGTTAAGCTACACCCCCAGGAATGCTTGTAAACTCAGGACACACCCTACACTATTCTAAGCATGCAATCATTTCTCACACCCTTTTGTGGTCTTGGTTACCCCGCAGTCACAGCAGTCTTAGCCTATGGCTAAACTCAGCCCATAGCTTTTAGATAAAATCTGCTGTATCACAGTCAGCAACTGGCTCTTAAGTGATTCTGAGATGCCCAAAAGGTCAAAATAGGCCAAGTGGCTATAATCCATGGACTCTCTTCCCATCACCCTGTGAGTTACTATAAAAGGGAACATTAAGACAGAGTCAAGTGAGCCTGGAGAACATAAAATAAGAAAGCAGCCCCGGAGGCTCCACACATGTTTTTCCACCANTGATTTCAACAACNCGCACTCAACCTCTGTGGATGCACACAGTTCTGGGTCAGTAGTCCTTTGAGGATTACGAAACTTCACCTGTGAGAAACTGAGACAGAAACTCAAACTTTGAACTTTTGCTTCTAAGTTCTGGTGATGACATTTAAACTTGAATATAAACCAGAGTAAGTCATGGTGTCAAAAGAAAGAAAAGTAGCTTCACTGCTGCATGGTTTCTAGAGCAGACTCCTCCAAACATCACCTCTCACTCTTCTCCCACCCCCTAGCCCTTCCTTCCTCTCATTTCCTGGAAAGCTTCATTTTCTCCAGCACACCCACTTGCCTCTTCTTTGTCCACATACTCTGTAAGGAGTCCTGACGCACAGCTAATTGACTGGTTTCACTGATCAATTGCAGGTGTGAAGACTGGGTTAGTGACACCTGAACTAGTTTAGTATNTTGAATGGAGAGAATTTCCATTGGTGATTATTAATGAACAGTAATTGGGCACATGAGGAAAACTTGCAATAAGAAGTGAAGGTGTCAAGTGAACTAGCAGAGCTGACCATAGATGAAATGGAGATGCCACAGTGAGTGGATCAGACCTATAAACACAAATGCAGTCAGGTCCTGGGGAGNTGGTTTAGTTGTTACAAGCATTTGCTGTTTTTCCAGAGAACCTAAGTCCCATTCCCAGCACCTGGCACCCAAGTCAGGTGGCTCAAAACTGCCTGTTACTGCAGCCCAGGGGATC
>LZPO01117445.1:55664-69696 GCA_001675575.1 Neotoma lepida
TAGGGCCTGGGGCCTCCTCAGCTATGGGTTTTTAATCAAGTTTACAGGACCAGGCATAAATTTTATCCTGTGAAGCAGGCCTCAAAACCAATCAGAAAGTGGTTGGCTACTCTATTACCAGCCATGGCACTATTGTACCAGTGGGTACATCTTGCCTGGCAGGCTAGTATTTTAACACTCAGCATTCAATGCTGGGTAAGACCATTGATGATTTTTTAATCTCCCAGAAATCTGCATAGCATCTTCTGCCTGTGAAAGCTAGGCAGCAGGAACTTGGGTAGTTTCTTTTATTTTTTATTTGTATTTATTTCTGAGACAGGGTCTCACTATGTAGTCAGGCAGCCTTGAATTGGTAAACCTCTTGCTTCCGGACTTCAGCCTCCCGAATGCTGCAGTTACATGCATGCACTACCACAACTGATTTCTCTTTTATTTTTTCATTTCTCTGATATGACTTATTTTTGCTCTTCTGTTCCCTAATCTATGTTCCATCTATAGACAGTTCTGTTTCTTCCCTAAATGAGAGCAGAAAATATTTTAAAAACCCACACCTCCATTCAACTGGGACAAAGAGGCTGGCTTACATTCTTGCCATAAACAACTATAAGAACAAAAATTGTAAAGTGGGACAGGGAGGGAGATGGTTAAGTGGTACAGCACTTGCTGTGCAAATATGACTGTCTAAGTTCTAGTACCCAGAATCTACATAAAGTCAGGGGTGGTAGTATGTGTGTATAAGCCCAGGGCCCCTATGCCAAAGAAAGAGGCAGAGAGAGAGAAGAGTCCCCAGAAGCTCGTATAGTTTCAAAGTTGGTGGGGTAGAGTTGAGCTGAAGCTTAGAAACAGAATTTCTCTGTCTGTCAGTCCCTTGGTGNACANCCTAGTTGGCTNGATGATAAGTTGGGTGGAGGTCATGGGTATCAGAGTGTTAGGTNTATTTCTCTATGGGGTNTAGGTAAGGGTGTGGCACTCTTCCTCAGTATAGTGTTTGATAAGTCCTCAGGCCCNGTTTTTCAGATATGGTTTTAATATATCCANTGGTTAATATATTGCCAATCTAAAAACTATGCAGGTGGTTCTTTCTGTTTTTCAGGAACAAANGATATTAGTATGTGCCACATGGNTGGTGTTGGACAGGCTCNNGATAAGTGGTGTTGTTTATGTGCATAGTGAGATGCNGAGTAGTCCTGTCTGTACATCTGATCTCAAAATGGAGCCAAGTGGNGCTAATAAAGTCACCCCAGGCACAGCCAGAAAGCCACTGTNGCGTGCAATATAGACTAACTTAGAGCAGGATACAGCCNTGTTTCAACACTTTACTAAGTATTTGTGTATGTTANNAATCCTGAGAATAATTTTTATNCAAATTAATAGTCATTCCAACAAAAGTGACGTCTATGGTTTCCTTTAAATTCATGAGTTTCAAGGCGTGTTTTGAATTGTCTGCCAGTCCCATCATTTTTGTTATTTCTGAGTTATCTTNTTAACTAGATTCATCTTCTGATTGTAGTTGTATTATCAGGATTCTAGGTGTTAGATTTTGATTGGATGCTAGCACTGTGATTGTCATGTTGAATTGTATTATTGTCCTTGAAGAGTAGCAGCTAAATGACTTGTTGATCTGTTTCATCCTTTTGAAGGTCTTTAAAAGATTTTGCATGTGCAGGTCTGCCACAGACTTTAATACATTACCTGGCTCTTTTGGAGTGTGTACTCAGCACTGAGTGTTCACAAACATCCTCCATCCCAACTGGGAGCAGTGTGAGTGTCTCCTAGCCCTCTGTGATTTCTCACAGGCTTTTAAAGCTTGCATTAACCTACTTGTCATTTTCCAGTCTCATCGAATTTCATGTGACATGTGTGCTATTAGTATTCAGTTAAGAGAGAAAGAACACCCCTAGGAAGATGTTTGAGTCTCCTCTGCATAGCTCTCTCCTCTCTAGCATCATGACCTAGAAATTTGCTATGTTAGCCTCCTGGAAACCCAGTTTGTGTCGTCCNAACTCTGCAAAGACATTTTTATCTGTTCGAGTTTCTTTTCTTGGCGCACATGTCTGGAAGTTTCCTCCTGTAAAAGCCTGAGCTAAGTGGAGTGTGAGACGTGGGCATTTTTAAAACCGTGTGCCCACCTTGATGTTCCAGAATGAGGGCATAACTGAACAAGTGCCAAGTCTGAAAAAAAAATCACAAGGGAAAACTTTTCTAAACCTAATAAGAAACATCACCTTACAAATTTAAAAAAATTCAGCAAAAAAAATGCATTACACTAACGGTGAGATGAGATTAAAGTGTTTCCATAGCATAGAATAGCAACTAACATAAAAAATGTAAACTAAAAATTTAAACTATTAATTGAATTTTAAAACTACAGATTTAGTTAAATAAAGGATATTTCAATACAACATAAGAATATTCAGTTAGAATAAAACTTTTAAAACCACCCACATCTCAAAACATAGCACAACATTAAAAATCAAAGACGAGGAAAGTATCAGAAGATGTTTGGGAAAAAACACATACTGTCTTGAAGGAATACCAACGATGCTGCTGATATTTTAACATATACTATAGAAGACAGGAGATAAATGGAATATTATTTCAATAAATATGGGACATTTAATTAAATATCCTTCATCCTGAGATGAATGCAAATCTCATTGAGCATCCAAATATTTATACTCTGGCTATTGGAGTACTCAACCAGAAATCAATAACAGAGTGAAAAACCTCCAAGCGCTAGCGATGTTTCAGAAGTGAGCAATACACCTTAAATCCACTTAGCTCAAGGAAGAATCACATGGAAATTGGAAAATTAGTAACTTTCAGGTCATACTGCCTTCACAGGTGAATTTTATCAGTAGTTATGGAAGAAATTGACTAAACTTCCACAACATTTTCCAGAAATAAAGAATCAACAGTTTCCAACTCATTTTATGTCTGATCTTATACAAAAACCCAACAGGATTACTGTGAGGATGATCAAGAAGAGATGAGTATCGGTGAAAAACAAGAGACAACACCCCCCCCCCAAAATAGCAAAGACAACCCACAACTAGAGAAAATGAAAATAGATCCTGAATAAATAAACTGTATTTCAGGAATGCAAGGTTGGTTCAACACTTTAAATTAATAAGTATAATTAACCTTATTTCATGTGATTCTGTCAATACCAAAGAAAAAAAAATTAATAGAATTCAGTATTTGCCCATGGTTACATAGACAAACTTCTCAACAAACTAGCAAAAGGAGGGAAATTCCTTAACTTAAGAGGGTTTATAAAAAGCCTTACAGTTCCCACCCCACTGAAATGGTAATGGATTGACTACTTTTCCCTGAGGCAAGAAATTAGAGAAGTATATCAAAAGCCACAGCTTTTGCTGACAGTGAAATTAGAGTTCTATCTATTTCATTGGTCATGTCTTTCTGAACAAGGCAGTAAATAAGACTTGTATAATACANTAAAATACTAAATATAAAACGAAGATTGACATATCAGACTTTATGAAAATTAAGAATTATCTGCATCAAAGAGAGCCATCTCATACAACCATGTTTCCTATCTTAAGCATGTTAACATTAAAGATTAATCTTTGCCGTAAATAGGCTACAGTACTTCTTTTCTTTGTCTTGGGCGTGGGCCATTTGATCCCTTCAAGGGCAGCTGATACATCCTCCCCTTATTCCTGATAGGCATCAGCTAGGGACCAACACCCACCCATTCAGCTCCTTCTTTGTCAGCCTGGCCACTTTGGACAGCTCTTGATGGCTCCACAAACACCCTAGCAGCTTCAGGGGACCACCACATCATTGTTCTAATTCTGGAGGCCTTGCTTCAGTTATGACTACTCCAGACAACCTGTCCCTTTCTGGGAAGACATGTATCTAAGACAGGCCCCANGNGCCCCAGCTGACTCTATTCATCTACAGCTATTCTCTCAGGCCAAGGGGAGAATGTTTTCTTTGATGAACCAACAGAAGGCTTGTAATTGGTGTACCGTGAGATTATGATTTATCCTAGTGATTGGTGGACCTAGAAGCTGTGATGCGATTGTTACAAATTACAATTTCTCACTTGCACGTCACAAGCATGCCATGCCCTTTTCTGGCTACATAATTAGTCCACTTAGCTCACCTTAAAAAATTATATTTATTTATTGTATTTGAATGATGAATGTGTCTGGAGGTCCCTGGGATTGAACTCAGGTTGTCAGCCCCTGTGGGGTGTTTCCATCCACTGAGCCATCTTCCAGCTCCTCAGCCTGTGTTCTGAGTCGCTCACCTGTGCTGTCCCCTTGTGCTGTGGCACTGGTCCACTGAGAGGCTTTCCTGAATGGGCTTTTCTCACCTGGTTGTGATCTTCAGTGTGGGTGGAGCAGNCTGAGCTGGTAACACAAGAGGAAATAGCAGTTACCACATCAGCAGCAGTCACAACAGCAAGAAGGCAGCAGAGAGGCCAGAGAGTGACCAAGAGTAAAATTCCAGGGACAAGAGGCACCTGAAACCATGAGGGTCAGTGGGAGAGGGGAAGAGATGATGGAAAGCCAAGAATGTGGAACGCTGTAAAGTATTGTAGATCAGAAGTTATAGGCCCAGACCNCTGGAAGCGTCCTGGGAAGCTGCTAAGTCCTAAAGGCCAAGGATCCTGACATGCATGGACCAAGAATCTCCTGGTAAGAAATAAAGGTCCTGGNAGGGCTTGAGAGCCATANCATTGGCTGTCAACTGCTGCTGCTCCCATCACAAGGATCACCAGTCACTCAGAGCAGAGCCACTGAAGGTGAAGGCCCTGAGCACTGAACCTCAGTACTGAGCCCCAAGACCTGTTTCTGCCCTCTAGTACTGGTATAAAACAGACTCAGAACCAGAGCTGTCAACCTCTGAATTTTAGTCTCATCCTCTCCCCCTTGGCACTCCAGGGCACTTAACTGCCTGCTGGCAACCCAGATACCACTTTTGGCCTGGTCATGATTTTTATCTGATGAGAACAAGAGATCCCAGGCAGCCGATTGGCAGTTAAGTATTCACCGGGAAAGCTCTGGGTGACTCAAGATGGAGATAGCTTGCAACATGTCAGAGGAAAGCTGCCTGAGACAGCAGGGCCAGTTAGGCAGACAGCAGGACTGAGCCAGGCCTTGGAGAGGGCCACGGATACAGCCAGCTGTGAGAGCCCCAGAGGGTGGAGAACTGGTCTTCCCTCAGCAGGAAGGATGTGACTGATCACACTCAGGGAAACGAGGCTCATCCCACAGGGTGTAGAATCAGGGCTAGCCACAGATAAAGGTTCCATGATAGTAGTGATGCTTTGGGAGCCCAGAGTACAGGTGACACTAAGAGATGGTCTCCAAAGGAAGAAACTTCAGCTAACTGAACCAATAGCCTGAAGTACNTTTGCTAGCACTTGACAAGATTATGTCTTTTGTTACCAAATCAAATGCAGAATTGAAGTACAGGTTAATGAGTTGGAAAAGAAAGAGTCACTATATATTTTGCATCATTTTGTTCATGGCTGTGAAATTTGGACCACAATTACAAATAAAAAAAAGTACTAAATTTATTCAATGGAATAGTATATGGTAGTTAACAGATTGAAATAGATNTATGGGCACTATTACAATAGTATATGGTAGTTAACAGATTGAAATAGATATATGGGTACTATTACAATAGTATATGGTAGTTAACAGATTGAAATAGATGTATGGGTGCTATTCCAGAACGATGTTGACAGCTGTGGTAGTTTGAATGTAATTGGCCCCCATAAACTCATAGGGAGTGGCATTATTATGGGTGTGGCTTTGTTAGGTAGCTATGGCCTTGTTGGAGGAGATATTATTGTTGGGGTGGTCTCTGAGGTCTCCTTTGCTCAAGCTTCGCTCAGTGTGACACTCAGACCACTTCCTGTTGCCTGATGGTCAAGACGTNGAACTCTCAGCTCCTTCTCCAGCACCATGTCTGCCTTTCCCACCACCATCTCACATCATAANGATAATGGACTAAACCTCTGAAAATGTAAGCCATCCCAATTCAATGTTTTTCATTTATAAGAGTTGCTGTGGTCATGCTGTCTCTTCACAGCAATAGAAACCCTAACTAAGACAACAGCAAAAACTATTTTTATGGCAGGCAGGCTGTGTACCCACACTTGTCTTGGTCTTGCAATCCTTCTTTCTCGGCTTCCCAGTGCTAGGACTATGGAGGCCTGCCACCACGTCCACACGGCCATCAAGCTTTGGGGATGTTGCAGAGGGGTGTTTATGACATGATACCAATGATCACGAAACACACATGCGTANGCATACAAATAGACAAAAATGCGTCTACAATGTGTATTTAGACACACAGATGTACACATGTACACACATAGTTAAATGATTATACAGAGTCTATGTTAGTATTATGGTATGTAATGCATTTCTGCATTGCTAAAAGTACACATAGGGGTAAATAGTCTTATCTTTCTTTCATTTTTGAGACAGCATCTCACTAAACTGCCCAGACTGGCCTCGAACTCACTCTGTTTTGTTGCTCAGTCTGTCTTTGAAGTTGTGATCCTTCTGCTTCAGCATCTCTAAGTATCTGGGATTATAAGCCTGGCTTTGTGACTCTATACTTTTTATTATATATTTCTGTCCTCTCAGATGACATGGAACAATGCCTCTGATTCCTCTGTCCTGAGTGAGAATTTGGGCCAGTGTCTCTGCTATCCATTCAGGGGGACAGGGAAAGGGAAAGGAAAGAGGATTGGGGTGTCACAGAGAACATGATGACCTGCAGGGACAATTCTGGGATGAGTGACTCTGACCCACTCCCCCCATTTCATAAGAAACAGCCACGCCCTCCAAAAATACTTAGCTCTTTTTTGTTTATCAACTAAGAAATGTGTGTGACAGAATAGGCTGTGGATAAATGAAAACTGCTTTTGGAAGACAGTGGCATTGGGAAGTTTTCCTATGTCAGGAGTCATATTAAACGTCCACACACAAACTTCCTCATCTAACCAGTTTTGGCGGCTGAGAGGCAACACCAGGATCACTCCTGACACTTGGCTGAGTCCCCTCTCCCTGCCACGCTGGCTGCATCACCCTCTTTGTCCCCTGCCTCGGGCTGTTCGAAACTCAGCTCTAACTCTGCTCCAGCAGAAGAAGCTGCTTTGGCTGAGGTCATCTCCACGCGGGAGCGGAACCGTGGAACTCGGAGGACAGAGGTGTGCAGACAGTGTGCCCAGCGCAATTAGAGGCGGATTAAGACTGACACAGTGTGGGGCCCAGGCGTGATGTGTTTTTGCGGACTTGTCTGGGATTAGTAGCAATATATCCGCTGGCGTGATGGACACATCTGCTTCCGTTTATTTTGAGCCCTGTCAAGCTCACAGGCCTGGATTAAAGCAAAACCACGCTGAGTGAGCATTGCTAATTTAGCTACTTCCCTCTCCGCTCTCCTTTTCTTTCCCATATTCAAATTTTAATATGAGTGTGCAAGAGGCCATTTGCCTACAGCATGATGACTTGGGAACAGAGCCTTTCATTCTCTGTCCTGAGTGAGAATTTGGGTCAGTGTATCGGGTGTATATTTGGAGAGGGAGAAAGAGAAAAGAGGGAGAATGGGGGAGTCACAGAGAAAATGTGAACTTCCAAGGGACATTGCTGGGGTGAGTGGTATGAGTCTACCTTCCAACTACACAAGGAACAGNCACTGCCCCCAACAACCCACACACCTGTCCACATTCCAAGCCCAGTTTCCATCCACTCCCAGAGGCGCATGCTTTTCTTATCTTCTGTCCCCAGGCCCGGAGGACAGACTCCAGACCTCCGCGGGCCTGGCCGTGCTGAACCAGCNACTTCTATTACAAATGACTGCGTATCNCTCAGGCTTCTGGGAAGCCAAGCACTCAACAGGTTTGGCTTCCCTAACCTTCGAGGTTTGTGCATCTCGAACCGAACCGTTCTATTGCTTGGGTCTGGTTAACTTGGTTCTGGTTGGCTGTAGGAGTTCTGCCCCAGTGGTTAACTTGGTTCTGGTTGGCTGTAGGAGTTCTGCCCCAGTGCCATGCCCAGCCGCTCCCTCTGCAGCCATTCTGTTCCCACCTCAGAGTCTGCTTTCTCTTGATTACAACCCCAGAGCCTGTTTATCAAAATTATGCCTCCAGGCAGTGGGGATCGGGCTAGACAAGATCTGGGGAGTTCCGCTCTCCTCATCCCTGTTGGTTCATCCCTGTTGGTTTTTCTACTCAATTTGCTCTTTGAGCTGTCATGTATTTAATAATTTGTATCAGCTTGTTCTCCAGGCTCCTCTTCTGTTTCTTACATGTCTCTCCACTTCCCTTTTCTTCAAACATTTCAGGCCTGCCACGCCTGTGTTAAACAACATTACAAAAGCGTATTTTGATTTTTGGAAACTATAGACAGAGATACAGCTAATAAGTAAGGTCTGGAGATAATTGCTAGGGTGCCAGGTGAGGAGGATTAAGGAATGAACATGTTTTAAAAGCAGAATGAAGCCAATCTGAAAGTTCTCCTGATGTGTGGGTAAGGGGGAAGGGTGGCAGGGGNCCGGTGAAGGTTAGAGCTGGAGGAGACTGCAGGGCAGAGTTCAGAGNTGAATGGGTGCCAGTGGGCACTGCAGGGCAGGAGAGTAATGGACCTCCTTGTCAGGTTGGCTTCTTTGGGTCCCAAAAATAACTGAATGGATTATCTTTCTTTCACCATTTCTATGGCTTGGATTTTACCAGCCTCCATAGACGCCTGCTTTCTCCTCATCTCTATCCAGCACTCAGGATCCATGAGTCGGCGCCATCTCTCTCCCTACACTCCATCTCCAGCAAAATAAAAGGAACTTGAAAAGGGCAAACTCAAATTCACCTTCAGAACCAGCAGAATCTGGTTAATGTGATTTCAGGCTTCCCCTCTCCCTCCCCCAGAGCCTTCCACCTTCTTGCTGATGTCTCAAATTCTTTTAACAAGGGAAAAAGTCTTTCATGCCACAATTAGGGATAAAAGGCATAAAATGCAAACGCTTGGCTGAGCTCCAGTTGGAGAATAATCAATCAATCCTTGGAATATAAATTACTGATATCAGATTCTTTCCTGGTGTGATGGGGGGAGGCGGGTTAAGAGAGCCGGTGGATATTGACACCTGAAATGGGAGTTTCCTAGGAGATGGGAACAAAGGAGGGTACAGTCTCTCCCTAGTACCTAGTACCTTGAGATTTCGTGTGTGTGTGTGTGTGTGTGTGTGTGTGTGTGTGTGTGTGTGCACATTTTTTGCTCCTTACTGCACGCACTCCAGGAGTCAGGCCTTTGTGTTCATCCTGTTGTATCAGGGGGAAGTTGAGGCCCAGAAATGTCAAGTGCCCATTCCCAGGACCTGTGATGATAAGCCACACATCTTTCATTTGTACTGGCTCGGGTGAGTATTAAACCACACAAGGGTCACCAAGAAAAACAGGAGACAGGGGGAGTAGGCTGTAAACTGGCACGAGCTTTCCCTCAGCTGAAACTTGTTTACCTTGCAGTGGGGGAGGGATGCCGACTGTGTGGAGTCGGTTCAGTGTGGAAACTGGCAGAGCAGGCAGCCGGCCTCTCAGCTCTAAAAAGACTTGAAAAAAAAGAGAGAGGAGAAGAAAGGAAGTTGAGTGTTGACTTTGTGGGAGGAAAAAAACGGAGTTTCATTTTCTGTGAATTTGCTATTTGAACAACTCTCATATTTTTGTTAATTTTCCTCTGCTCACAAAGTCTCACTGACCTTTTCTTCTCAATCTACTTGGATTGTCCGGGGCTTAGACTGCTTCTAATGGACTGCGGACCTTTACGCTTTATTTTTCCATAGAAACATTTTTGTTGAAGTCCAGCATTCATACGGAAATATGTGCAAAATACTACACTATATATAGTTTCATAAATTAGCATGAAACAAATACCCATGAAATGGTCACCCAGACTGGGAAATCAAATATCCCTGGCACCCAGAGGTCCCGTCTGGTCACTGTGTCATTACACACACACACACNCCCTTCCTGAAGCTTATCTATCTGGAGATTATCCCTATTGTGACTTCTGAGGTTCTAGATTAATTTTATCTAATTTTTTACTTTTATATAATGTGCTTATATTATGTATGTGCATATNTATACATATCTATGTACATATATGTATATTGTTCTAGTTTAATTTCTATTGCTGTGATAAAAAGACTCTGACTAAAAGCAATTCAGGGAGAAAGGGGTTTATTCTGTTTACAATTACAGGTCAAGGTCCATTATTGAGGGGAAGTCAAGTCAACAACTTGAAGCAGCTGGGCACACTACATCCACAGCTATAAGCTGAGAGGAAAATAATACACCTGTGATGTCTGTTTCTTTTCTTCCAGCTAGCTTTACTCTCATCCAGTTCAAGAACCCTTGCCTTGGGAATGCTGCCACCCACAGTGGGCTAATCCCATGTCAATTAGCTAAACTAAGACTGTCCTCCACAGACATAACCAACCCCATACAGACATCCCTTAATGAGTCTCTCTTCTCAAGGGAGTCTAGTCTATGTTGTGTTAAGTTGACAAAGCTAACTGCCACAACCAATAAGGCTGATCATTTTCATATGTACTGGCCATTGAAAATTTTCCCCTTTTCAAGTACCTTTCTCACTAATTCGTATTAAATTGGGCCATCCATCTTTTACAGGCATATAAGAGCTATTTCAACATTTGAACAGGGCCCTCTGCTACTCTGCAGAATCTGATTAACTCTCTGGTTCTGCTTTGCCTTTTCCTTCATATTTACATCTTTGATGAGCAGAAGTTCTTAATCTTTGGGTAGCCTAATTTACCAGCCTTTGTTTCTTCATGGTCAGTAATTTTGTGTCCTTTTAAAGAATTCATTTTTTGCCCTAAGGCTATAGAACCAGCATATCATATTGCCAAATGGAAGCTTTATGGAGCCACTTGTCATTTTCAGACATGAAAGACACCTGAAATGAGTTTTAGTACAGGCTGCTGTACCACAAAGGCAGACAGATAAAGGATATAACACCCCCAAGCATGCCAGCCATAGTCAAATGTTCCAGTTCCACTTACAGAGAAGGCTTTCTGTCCCCTCTGTTCTTCANTGTCCTTGCTTGATTTGATGGCTGAGCTGTTCTCACATGCATTGTCTTATAGTTTAATGACACATTCTTCTATCTTTTGCTGTTCTTTAATAATATTTTACTTTCTTAACCTACTGCACATCTGTAATAAATCTTTACAATAATGTTTTCAATTTCACAAAGAAAAAGAAGCAAGGAAAATGCGCGGACAGATGGAGACTGAAGTGAATAGATTGAGCATAGATTATTTACAGGGATGTCAACAGACATAAAATACTTGGGAATAATTTATATTTGCTGACACTGTTGAGTGTTACCATAACCTAAAAATAATTCATATTTGAACTCCGTCAACATTATACAAACATGCACTTGACTGTTGTATATTACCCTTCTATCCAGCAACCTTGCTAAATAATTTTAAAAATTCTGATCATCTTAAATATTCTTCTAGAATTTCTGTCAACAAGATAATAGCATATTCAAACACTGACAGTTTTAGCTAGCTCTTTATTATGCTTCCCCTTTCTTTTTTCTTGGTGCCTTGTCTCTCCTGCATTTGAACAGAAGTCTATTCTTGGCTTATTTTCCTCTTCAAAGGATTAAAGGGGAATATTTTAGTATTTTTCATTAAGTATGANTCTTGCATTATTTCTTAAAAAATATTTATTTTATTGTTTATGTGTATATGTGTGCATGTATGTGCTGTTTGAGGTGACCAGAAGAGGATATCAGATCCCCTCAAGCTGGAGTTACAGGCAATTGTGAGCTGCCCAATATGGGTGCTGGGAATCAAATCCAGTCCTTCTATAAGGGCAATATATACTCTTAACTACTGAGCCTTCTTTCCAGTACTGATTTTTGCTTTTTAAAAATATCTTTTCTCGTCAAATAATCTTGTACAATTAATTAATTGAGGTAAGGGTTTCACTGTGTATCATAGTTTGGCATTGAACTTGAAATCCCTCTGCCCCAGCTTCCCAAGCTGGGATTACAGATGTGTTCTGTTGTACCCAGCTTTTGCTTCTGCTTTGCTTAGAGCTTTTTTTAAAAAGCTACAAATCGATATTGGTTTTTAATAGCTGATTTTCCTGTTACTGTAGGGAGGGTAGGATCAGTCATCCTCTCTATGCTGTGAGTGTGACAGATTACAGTTCAAATATTAAGCCTGGTTAGAATTTTTGTGATAAATATTTTAGTCTTGGAGTGGTGTGTGTGTGTGTGTGTGTGTGTATCACATTTAAGGTTTCTGCGTGTAGGTTTGTGAATAAAGTTGATTTGCACATTTTCTTAAGACATTCTTATCAGACTTTGGTGTCAAGATTTCTTAAACTATTAAGTGAATTGAGGACTGTTACTTCTTTTAAAAGTTTCATGGAAAAATCACAAAATCATTGCTATCTCTAACTAAATTAAATTTTATTCATCATCAGTGTTTGTGTGTATCTGTATGTCTGGGCCCATGCNTGCATGAATATGTCATGTCACATGTGTCAAAATCAGAAGACAACTTTCAGGAGTCAGTTCTTTCATTTTGTGGGACCTGGAGGTTGAACTCAAGTTGCCAGGCAGGATGCGCTTGTACCTGCTGAGCCATCTCATCTAGGTTGGCCNATCTCTAACTTAACTTTGGCAGATTTTACTGCAGAAGCCNTTGATACCTGGAGAGGGAAGGGGAGAGGGAAGGGGAAAAAGGGAAAGAGAGAAAGAGAGAGAAAGAGAGATCGTAACTACTTTGAGTTTTCCATTAGATAGCACTACTTAGATTTCTTTCTTTCTTCTTATGTCTGTTTATCTTTAAAAAATGTCATTATGTCTTCATTATGTCTTCAGTTTCAAGGGTATTGATATAAAGTAGGTTATAACAACTTTGTAGTCTTTTGAACTCTGTAGGGTCTGTAGTGATAACATCTTTTTATTTTTATTCCTGGTACCGAATACTTGTTCTTATATACCATCCCAAGTACTTTTTCTGTGTCAGATCCTGGGATTTAATGGCTATAAAAAGCATATATTTATTTATTGCCTTATATCTGTGCTATTGTTCCTAATCTTACCAGGTAGAAAAGATAGAGGAGTCTTATGTCACCTCAAACTATGTCAGTTATTTTCTTGTTTTTTGTGTCAAAATGACTGACAGATGCACCTTGGGAAAGGGAGTGGTAATTTTAGTTCAGAGTCCATCATGGAAGGGAAGACAGGGTGACAGAAGCATCTGGTGGCTGGTCACATCGTGTCCACAGTCAGGAAACNGAGACTGATGAATGCTGGTGCTCATGCTTTCTCGTGTTTATTCACGGGAAACCCCAGCCCATGCAATGGTAATGCCCATATTCAGGGTGGTTCCCACCCCTTTGATCCTTTCTGAAAACAAACCCAGGTATTTGTATCCCAGGTGCTTCTCAAGCCTATGAAGTTGAAAAATCAAAATTACTATCATAATCACCAATCTCTTATTTCTGTAACACGATTTTAGTTTGTCTTTAGACGAATATTTATGAATAGTAACTTTTTATACATATCATATACATACACAAACATATCATAGAACTCAGTGCATCATCAGAAGGGCTAACTATACAGCAAACATAAATATTACAAAATGAGGTATTGGTAGAACTCCAGCAGGCCTTTTTATGCTCCCTTCTAGTTATACCTCCCATGAGGGCAACCCCCATCTAGACTTCAAATGGCATGGACTGGCTTTTCTTCATATATATCATATATGTTGAGCATATTCCCCCCAGCCCCACACATGATTTTATGAGTATATAACATCTAGGGACCACAAATTCAGTGTGGAAAAATCTAGTAACTATATTCACTTAAAATCTTTACCTCCAGTTGTATTAATTTCTGCCACAAACAATATAGTGCCGTTCTTCTTTAAGGGTCCGCTGTGCATATGTCATTTTTTCTTACCCATTCCTCTGTTGTTGGACACCTAGGCTGGCTCT
>LZPO01117446.1:0-15248 GCA_001675575.1 Neotoma lepida
GAGAGCCTCAGCAGAGTCAGCTTGATGCAGCATTCACCCTGGCCTCTTGGGCAGTGTTCTGCCTTGCAGGATACAGGGCAGGACGCCCTGGGGTCAGGGTCTTACCACTGTATGGCAGAGTAAGCCAGAGAAACTCNNCATAGTCAGATCGAGGGCAAAAAACAGTGAAAGATCAGAGTCTCTATTACCCGCCTTGGAGAAGAGAAATTCTAGCTCCTATTGCCTACATAAAANCCAAAATACATACAACATATATGCATGTGTAACATGAATGTGTATCATATATGTCCTATGTCATAGTATCACAAATGTGTNCAGATACTGTACAAAATGAGAAACTTAAACTATCTTATCAAANTTCTTTTTAGAGGTCATTTGAATTATTTTTAACTCTACTGTAGAGTTAAATGTAGCATCCACTGAAACAATATCTATTAAGCAAGGTCCAAAACTGCAAATTTTCTGTTTTAAAAATAATTAATATTCCTCAAGCTCTCGTAATATTACACACTCATTAATGTATGCCCCTATATTCAAACTTCTGTTCTATTACTANAGCCAAATCATTCTTAGAGACCATTCTAAGACCCCATCTCTTCATCCACTCCACTTAATGTACCCCCTCCTAGTCACAAAAGGAAACTTCATAGAATCTCATGCTCTCCCTTCTCCCTTTTTCCTCCTTCTTTCCTCTTGTCCAACATCACATGGNCAATTTTTCCCTCTTACTATTGGGCTATTCCACAATCTCCTAACCACTCTCCCTATTTTCTCACTTATTATCTTCTCTTAAACCTATTCCTGTGCAATGTGAACTTCAACCCCTCAAGATGACCAATGACCATCACTTAATCACACGGTCAAGTTTTAATCTTCAAGTTGATGAATATGAGGCATTACCTGACAAGCTGAATTCTTTCCTCCTTGAAGCAGGTTATCACTTATTTGACTCTACTTCAACTCCTTTTTTTGGTTTCCTTTGGCCAAAATCTTCCTTCATTCCTTACCTGTTCCTCTGTTTCTGGTCTTCCTGATTTGTTCAAGTCAGAAATAGTTAAGACTGAGTTCTCGGAATTTTTTCTCCATCCACTCTCATTTTTCACTTTAAATTTTCATGTAGTCTTAAAACATTGAACCTTCTGACCAATAATGGCACTAATAGTATTAAATATATCTAATAATGGGGCTGGGGAGATGACTTAACAGTTAAGAGCACTTGCTGCTCTTACAAAAGACACAGGTTCTGTTTCTAGCACCCAAACTCCAGTTCCAGGGAATCTAGTGCCCCCTTCTGACCTCTGAGTGCTAATACTCACATTTAGTACACACATAAACTCAGGCACATACACACACACACACACACACACACACACACACACACACATATATATATATATACAATAAAAATCCTATTCACAGTCAGCTCTGAGGACAGGGGTCAATTTTGACTCCTTCATCACCTAAGTCATATCACAGTTTGGTTTTACACCATCCATAAGGCTACTCACATAAAAGCCTAACTCTGCACAAACTTGTCACACATGCTGCCTCTTGTTCATAACCCCTCTGATGTTCACTGTTTCTGCGTTCCCTGAGCTTCACCCATGATGGTTCCTTGCTGCTCCCTGAACACACAGCCATGTGTCCTCTCCAGAGCTCTGCCATGGAAAGTTACCCTATGCCTGAGGATACCAACATAGTTTGCTCCCTTATCTTCTGCAGATCTTGCCAAAGGATTATAATGTTCCAGCAGAGACCCACAGATGTAGGCTGACAGTAGCAAGCTTCCTCAAAACAATGAAGACTTGCATTTATAGTAAAGGCATTTGCTGGCAAGTCACTCAACCTGAGTTCAATCCCTGAGACCCACACTGTAGGAGGGAACACTCCCTGGAAGCTGTCCTCTGATCTCCACACATGCACCATGCATGGCACATGCGCACCTCCCCACCACCTCACACACACACAAATAATAAATAAATGTAATTAAATATTTACAAAAGAAAGAAACCTGCGATGATAAGATCAAAGCAGTTGCTCAAGGAAGAAAGGAAAATCCTGCCCTGTTTTCAGAAGGCTAGTTGAAGCCTCTAGAAGGTGAAGCTGACCTAGGCTAGCTGCCTTTGGCCGTGCATCTCTCAAACAGGGGGGAAAAGAGAATAAAGCTTCATCTCTTAGCAATTTGGCTTTCACTGGGCCTTTCTTACACCTCAAAGACATACAAATGTGAACTTTCTACTTTGTTTCTACTGAGGACACTCAGATTTAATTCTATAGTGTGTGTTCACGACAACTGCTTTCATATATCTGTCATTGTGTCATTTTTTTCTGTCTCTAAAACAGCATGGAACAAAACTCAATCCCTCAGAATTTCTAAAACAATGGGGCAGCAAAATCTGTAGCTACTCATTTCACTTCACTTTTACATATTTTAGATTATTGTAAGCTAAGTTATTATTCCTGGCATGCTTAATTAAAAATGTCTGTGTACCTAAAGGCAAACATTTATAGGGTAAATTTTAACTCACAGTGATAGCATTATGTGTAGAAGCTATTGCCTTTCTTCAAATGGTCTCAGCCNCACACAAAGCACATCCACACATGCCACTACTGCCTCTTTAAGCAGTCTTTATTTTGGCCATATCTGACTAAGATGCAGACACTTAAGATATAACTGTAAAAGTTTGGGACAAAAGAATCAAAAAGTGGTCATTTTAGAACCAAGTCCTTGCTTCCCAATCAGCCTACGTAGAGGCTTAGAAAACATATCACATAGGCAGGTGGTCCTAATACATTTCATTCTGTCATAAACATAATTTAGATCCAGGTCTCTTTTAAGATGCATTTAAACAATAGCTTATCGGAGTCTTTTCTGTGTGATAGCTAATTTTAACTGTCAACTTGACACAGCCAGAATATCTAGGAAACACAGTTATAATGAGGAATTACAAAGACCATTTTAGCCTTTGGGTATGTCCCTAGGAGATTGTCTTGATTGTTAACTGAGGTGGAACGACCCACCAGGAATGTAGGCGGCAACATGGACTGTGCTCTGAACTGCAGAAGAGTGAAAAGCCAGCTGAGAAGCAAGCAACCATGTGTTTATTTCTCTGCTCTTGACTGTGGGTGTAATACTTCAAGTTCCTGCCTTGACTTCCATGAAATAATGGACTATCATCTGAAATCGGTAGCCAAATAAACCCTTTCTTCCCAGAGTTTCTTTTGGTCAGGGTGTCTCATCACAGCAACAGAAATGAAGGTAGGGACGAGTTTATGTGCCTGTCTATGTAACTGAAGGAAAAGACAAAACCATAAAATAAGGGCAGGGGCACCAGGCTTGCATCCTGCCTTTGCTTGTGGAACAAGTAGAAATACCATGAGGGTTACTGATATGTTTTGCCTGTGTTTCAAATATAATTCCTTTACAGGAGCTACAGGTACAAAACATATTGATTTTTAGAAAGGTTAAAAGAGAAAACACTTTTTAGGTGGTAAATATTAGATGATAAATTATCTTTATTCAAGGGTAAGGGATTGTTCCAAAATGGAAATAGGAAGAAGTGAGGACAAAACCAGAAGGCTTAAGCATATCACAGGTCTAATCATAATAAGGTTTAGGAAAGATAAAACTTTTTAAAAGATGGTACATGTAATAAGTGAGTGTGGGGAAGGGAGTGTGCATGTGTGCGTGTGTTGTGCGTATANGTGTATGATTAAGTGTATTCTAATTGAACATTATTTTTCAAATCTTATGGTCAGATACTGCTAGATACTTATTTAATAAGTCAGTATGGTCCAAACATTAGGGGGATGCTACAGAAGAAAGAAGCAGGATACCAGAAACTTCAAGTTAACTTTTAAATTTACCTTGTAGAGTTTTCAATAATAGAAACAAAATACAGACCAAAAGACCAAGGGAAACGTGATTATAATAAACAAACAAATAAATAAATAAATAAATAAATAGATGCCAACTAACAGCCTTATCCCTGAGGGATAATACTTTGGCCTGCCACCTGAGAGAAGCCAGGCAGACAAGACAGAATTCTAAAGAGGCAATACCAGCAGCCACAGCTGTGGGGGATCAGGGCACAAGGCAAGAACTGCTCTCAATGGAGTTCTATAAAAACAGGGCTTTATCAGTTCTACAAGGAGGGAATCTACCTAAATGAGGGTGTCCCACCCACAACTTTGAAATTGGCTGTGCTGAGTGGGCCCACAGTTAAACATAAGCCTCTTCCACAGGAGCAGGCCACCCACAGAGGAACAGACTGAAAATGGCTGGTACACAGGGGAGCTAAGATACTGTTGTACAAAGCAGATGCATAAAAGATTATTAAAGGACCTCATGACTCATGGCTCTGAAAAAGGCAGACATTAACTGTTTAGTTCTACTCACTTATATCTTAGTGAAGAAAAAAAAAAAAGGACTGTGACATCCACAATTCAAAAGGCTTCAAGGCCTATTTGTTCTCTCTCTATGATGACCCAGCAGGTAGAACTTAGCCACCATCTTCCCATAACCTAGCATAAAGACAGGCACATTCAGAAGAAAGGGCAGACGATAAGATTCCATTCAGCGATGTTTGCTGACATTTTTTCAGGGTATACAGAAGCCAATCTCACCCGGATAGAAAGAACCTAGTGAATTATTCATAAGATTAAAAAGCTCTGCCCACCAAGTCTCCACAGCCTCAAAAACATCTTAGAGACAATGCTGTTCACAGATGCAAACTTTAAAAGACTTCAAAGGAGCCCGAGAGATGGTTCTGCAGTTAAAAGCATGTACTGCTCCTGCAGAGGACCTGAGTTCAATTCCCAGCACTCACATCAGTGGTTCAAAACCAACCACCTGTAACTCCAGCTCCAGGAAGTTTGACGTCCTCTTCTGGCCTCCCTGGGCATCTGCACACATGTAGCATATGCATACACATTTTTTTTTAAGTTTAAAATTAGTCAGGCGGTCATGACACACACCTTTAATCCCAACACTGGGGAGGCAGAGGCAGGCAGATCTATGTGAGTTCAAGGCCAGTATGGTCCACAAAGAGAGTTCCAGGACAGCCAGGGCTCNACCTTCTCTCAAAAAACAAAAAAATAACAAAAACAAAAACAAGAACAAGGACAGAAAAAAGAAAAGTTCTTAAATTCTTAAATGCAAAGACAAGTCCTATCTATAAATCTAACAGGAATTACCTAAGGTTTTTATTTGTTGGCACTGTTGGTATAAGATATGCTCCACTATTACAACCTCAAACTGTATTTTAGTCTAGTCCCTCACCAACTCCTTTCTGGAACTGTCCTTTTGTATTTGGCCACATTGTCAATATATGACCATCAGTATTCCTTTTAATAGCCAAGGGACCTCACTCTTAAACTCCAAAGTTAAAATGATGCGGGTAGCTGTATACAATACCTGATGGTACTGGACACGCTAACAGCAATGCCAGGGGGAGCATGCCTAAAGCTCAGAAAGAAATGATGTTTGGAGGTCAACACATCCAGATAGCAATTCCAAAACAAGCTCCTTGTGCTACAGCGATTGCAGCCAGTTCCTGTTAGGGAATCCAATCTTCCTTTGCAGCCACCGGACAGGTCAGGAGGAGCCTCTGGAGGTCCTCAGACAAAGGCTGTGCTCCTCAGCAGAATTAACTAATTACAGAAAATGATCATTATCTCTCAGCTCCACAAAAGAACCCGAAGAACTGAGTCAAAACTGTATGTGGGGGAGGGGAGGTGACTTAAATGAACCTTGAAAAATTAACCAAGAGGACAGCTGGAAATCTACACTGAGGCTGACTATGACCAGCTAGAGTCACTGGCATAAGTGCAAAGTGGCATCCACAGCTCATTATGATCCTAAAACACACAGCTGTGGAAGGAGATTCCCTTGCGGCACATGACATTGTACCTGTTATTATGTAGCACAATTCCTTCCAACAACAAGCCGGGAGTCTGGTGAAACAAGGAAGTAAACAAACTTCATGGATCTGGGAAAGCTGAAACTTACAAGACCCACAAAGGCCTCTTCCCGAGGTTCTGAAAGCCGTAGAGAAGGGGAGAGAAGGCTGGGAGAAGAGGCTCTCAGACCTGCAGGGCTGCCGGCAAACCCTGCAGAGAAGCCCCAGTTGTAGCTTTTGTGAACTATCACCCGTGCTGACATGAGCTTTCTGGTGATGTAACTGCCTGTGAGTTGCCTATGCTCCTGTAAGTAACCCCTAACATAGACTCCTGAGACTAACACAAATAAAAACTCATTGGTTCACTANATTAGATTTTGGTAGGATGGCTATTTTTGTCTGTCGTGAGTTCCCTATCTGGGATGAGTAGGTGTGTGTGTGTTTCCTATCTCCCCGGAAAAGTCTCACATAACACCCACACTAAGCAAATGAATCAAAAACCACTAATCCTTTGTAGAGAGCCCTACTCCTCTGCTAAACCTTCTGCCCTTCCTGCTTCCTCCTTTGGAAGTGTATGCTGTTTTCCTCATAAACTGTCTCATGCTTCTGTTTCAATTGTGTCTCTGCTCTGTTCTCTATTCTGGGACATGAGTACCTGGAGCCCCTTTGAAGCCTGGTGTCAGCTAATGGATCTGAACATCCCTTCAGGCGACATGGAAAGATAGATCAGTGCTTACTGCTCTTGCAGTAACTCACAAGCACCTGTAACTCCAGTTTCGGGAGGATCTGATGCCTCTGGCCTCAGAGGATACCTGCACTCACATGTACATACCCACGCCCAGACACACGACACACCACACACACACACACACACACACACACACACACACACACTTTAAAAATAAACTAAAAATTAATATCCTTCAAATCAGACTCACTGCTTGTTATTCAACAAAGCATTTCCCATTAATGTGCTGAATTGAAAACCTTAACAAAATAAATATAGTAAGAGATTCTAACAACAGATAAAAATACAAACTTGAACCAAACATTAGGTAAGGTGTTAGGCTTTGCTTTATTTTCCAATAGATTTATATACACCTCCACTTCTAAGCCAAGCGAACCAAGCATTACAATAGGAATTTCCCTGAGTGGAATAATCTGCCTGACTTCTGACTTCTTTAGAACAAAGTTTGACACAAACACGATGTGTATATCATTCTAATCCTCCATAACAGTGAGTTCTTACAAAACCATGATGGTTTCATCAAATCCCAAAGTTGTTGAAATAGTAATTTCTTGAAAACAGAAATCATCACAATAAAATATAAAAACTGATTATAATATCAGCTCCTGCCTTCCCAGCTCAGCACACAGACAGCTAAATGGAAAGCTGCATGAAGGATTAAAGGGCTCCAAGTTCCCCAAACCCTGTCAAAAGCAAAGGGCCTCCTTGCCGTTTTCTTCAGCACATTCCCAGTGGAAACTTCCCTGGCTGTGCTGTGGGCACTTTGCCCTTACTTCTAACTGCCAACATGGCTGTGCATGACTTCCTTCAAAGCAGCTCCCTCTCACAAACACCAAAGTCCAATCGGAGTCCTTATGTTACCAGCTTTACTTAAAGCTTCTAGTTACAGAGGTAAGCTAAATTCAAACATGAATCAGAGTAGTTCAATGGCTGTTACAGTTTCACATCTCCTCCATTCTTAGATTTATTTACACAATGATTACTCAACAATTAAGATTCAACTCAGCTACAGTTTGGCCTCAATTCACAGGACTTACCATCCTGGAGTAGACTGTTAGAACTACTAAGTAACTCTTTCTGAAAGAAGATATTTTTTTCATTCCATGCGGGAGTCTGCTTTGTTTCTGCAACTTAGTTNTTCACATTAAAGTAGTATTCCCAGCAACTTCCTTACAAGAACCACTCATGCTGATGGTGTCCTTTAAAGCTGCATTATTATACTAGCTTTGTATTAAGTTAGTAAAGGGACATACTTTGTTTTTTAAATATCCAATGGTAGTAGTCTTTAAAGTTTGTCTAACCAGACACAGTGCTGCACCCTCCTTTCCTGGATGCATTCTGGAGCTGCTAGGACCTGCCTTCACAGCTCTCTACTAAGTACATATTTAAGTCTCCTACTTCACATTTAGATAATAGATTGAACAAAAATACACACATTTATTAAATACACAATTTACTCTGGGCTGAAAGACATTTTTCTTCAGGATTTTGAGGGCATACTTAAAGTATTTGTGGCACATTGAATTACTATGCCTGTAGGTTCCATTCTTTGTATCACCTTTGTCTCTGCCCTAAGACTAAGAAGCTTGGAGGACCTTGAAGGGTCAGGTCTTTATCTTGGGNGTTCTCAGCTTCCATGGTAATATAGCTCAGTAGTCACTGCTTGACTTCATTGTGGTACACACTGTTTTGTTTTGTTTTCTCTTGGATTTTTCGGACAGATCCACTACATAACCCAGGCCGGCCTCAATTTCCTGGGATTACAGATGTGCACCATCATGCCTGACACTGCACTGCATACTCTGGGGGCTCAGTCAGTATGGAAGTATACTCATATCTGCTGAGNAATGTCTTGATACTGGTTCTTTCTTTTCTTTTATCTTATAGTTTCTGTTTCTCCCTGAAAGTTTGACAACTCAGTGTCAGTGTTATATGTGTGTGACTTAATACTCTTATTTTTTCTCTTTCCTATTATCTAGTTTATCTGTTTATTTTAACCTTCCTGGCAATGTCTTCCACATGGGTTTCTAATCTTCTATTTTAATATTTAATATGTGGTTACATATTAATTTCCCTCTCTGGTCTGCTGCCTCCTGACTGATTATCTGTTGCTACTGCCTGTCTGCTCTCCTTGCTGGAAAGGTATTCCCCCAACATGCATGGTTTTCTACTCCCATTCTGTTTACTAAAAAGACAGCTGAATGACTTCATTCTCAGGTAACTGGGCAGGGCCAGTTACATTGTGCAGAGAGGCTCCCAACTGTTAAAATNTGTGGTCCTTCCTCTTTCCACTCAGTTTCCTGAGATAAAAATGGGCTTCACAGACAGGTTAACAGAGATGTACAAAGACATCAATCATGAAAAGGCACAATAGCGGAAAAGTACACAAAACTACCAGAACCATGGCTGCCCATAATTCTGAACATGTAAACAGCCAACACATGATTGAAATCCACTCATTTAATTTTATTATTTTTGCTTGATTTGTATAGCCATAAGTACTAGGCTATAAATAAAAGAAGATTAAGGACAGTTTCAACAAAGCTATATAGAATCCTCAGCACAAGATAAGACCCATGAAGGTAGTACCTACCTAAAATCCCAGATTCAAGAATAGGAGGCTAGAAAATCAGGATTCAAGATCACCCTGACAGCAAGTTCAAGGCCAGCCTGTGATAAATGAGACCCTGTAACACAGGCAGGTGATTCAAACACCTCATGCTACAATGCATATTGCTGAAAATGATTTGAAATCAGAATTAGTTAGCTGAAAAGTATCCTTTTATAATGCTTACCCAGGGCCCAGGAAGTGGCTCAGTGGACAAAGGTACTTCTGCCAAGCCTGACAACCTGCATGCCACGCCCAAAACTCCCACAATGGAAGGGCAGGTTGTCCTCTGACCTCTATATATGCTCCACACACCCAGAACACATACACATACATAAACAGCAAGGTCCTGTCTCGAAACACTTTTTAAAAAACTATTATGCAGCTGTAAGAGAAAAAAGTTAATCTAGTAATTAAAGTTGTCATAACATCTGCATATTAGACCTATAATTAATTTGCTGCTTACGTTTAGCCACAAAAAGTNCCAAATAATCATGCAGCAATGATAGACTCCTCTAAAAATTACTGTCATCAAGTGTCCAATCTAACTAATAATTATTAAAAATTGAGATACTTTTTGCCTACAGAATTAAGAAAACATACTTCAATGCTTATTGCTAATGAAAGCATTGTCATGAAATGTGAACTGGAAAAACAGTTTTGAAAAGCAAAATGTCATCCAGCGGTGGTGGCGCACACCTTTAATCCCAGCACTCGGGAGGCAGGAGCAGTCGAATCTCTGTAAGTTCAAGGCCAGCTTGATCTACAAATAGGTTACAGGGTCAGAGTTGTTATNAAGAGAAACCCTGTCTCAAAAAAGGGGAAAAAAGGCCTGTGTGTGTCCAGGCACCTATCAAGCATCTTAAGTATGCTTACACTTTTCGACCTTGACTATCACTCCCAGGCGAGCACTCTAAAGAAAATACACATTTGATCCATAAAGATATTCTCTAGTGCTCAGTATATAAAGGGGCTTTTGAGCATATCTACAGACTAAGTCCTGTCTCCAGAACCCACATGGTGGAAGAGAAGAACCAGCACTAGCAAACTGACCTCTGACCTCCACATGCACAGGAAGACACAGGTATGTACACGCCAAATGCAATGAAACATTTTTAAAGATACTTTCTGAAGTGGTTAGTAAGGAAAACAGGCAAAAAGAAGACAGAGGAGGAGGGGAGGGGACTGGAGGGAAAGGTAGAGGCCAAGACAGAGTCAAAGAGGAAAGGAGAAGTTACATGCTGTTTGAAAATCAAGTATAGATAAATAAATTACAGCCCCGGGCCAGGCATGATNGCACTCACCTTTAATCCTAGTACTCAGGAGTCAGAGGCAGGTGGATCTCTGTGAGTTCCAAGCCAGCCTGGTCTACACAGGGAGATCCAGGCCAGGGCTACATAGTGAGACCCTGTCTCAAAAGACAAAAAGAAAAAAAAAACAAACAAACAAACAAAAACCTACAGTACCAAGTAATTCAGATTTGAGGAATCAAAAAGTTTCATTAGTAAGTGCCTCTCTGAAAAGCCAGGATATAAGGCAGGCAGCACCTATACAGAACTCTTTGAGGGAAAAATGGCTACCACCTGAACTATGTGTTTTTCCATGTTAACATGTTCAAAATTAGGCTGCATTTAACAGTGAACAGGCAGTGATTCTTTTTCCTAGAAGCACAATACTGTGTACCTGAGTATTGACTCAGTCTAGACTCAGTGGAATGTGGTAGTGGACTGGGGAGACCAGCCCAGATTTGAAAGGCACAGCACACTCTGCAGATGGGGACCTGAAGGAGTAACTGAGAAGGTAAGCTGGAGACTGCTCAGCATCTTCCTTTACTTCACTGGTTGTGCCATCTTGTAAAGTACAGAATAGCATTATCATTTTTAGCTAAGGTACAGGTTGCATATGAAGAACAGCATATAACATCACATTGTCCCCTTTTGGTAGGGTGTCATTCTGTAGCCCAAGGTGGCCTAAACTCACAATCCTCTTGTCTGTGTCCTGAGTGCTAGGATTATAGTTTTGTATCACCATACCCAGCCCTGAATTCTTGTTTGTTTAATTGCTAGCATCTATATACATGTTTGGGGAAAGGATATGTAAAGGTCAAAGGAAACTTGCCCAGTTAGTAGTTGATTCCTTCTACAGTGTGGGTCCTGGGGATTGAACTCCAGTCACCANGCTTGGCAGCAAGCCCTTTTTGCCCACTGAGACATTTCACCAGTCCGGTCTTTTTTAAAAATCATGTAATAGCATGCTTATATCCTTTCTTTTCTCTTTCTTTTGAAGTTTACACTCTCCCCAGCCTTAACCACTACAAGTTATCCCAAGTATCTCAGAATGAGTTCACTTCACTTCAGCTCAAATGACTTCCACCGACAAAAATCACTCCCCAACCAGTTCTGGCATGTTTTCTCCAAGCTTCTCCTAGGCCAGCCCAATCTTCTCACAACACCCTTTCTCAACTTTGTTCCTTCTCTATGGCACATATACACCCAGCAGAGCCCAGAAGATGTTGCTACTACTGCTTAGCCAGATTCTTCCCACTTCACGGAAGTGCCCTGGCCATGGGGAGATCTGAACCTGCATACATTCTCAAGCTAAGGACATAACAACCNCCCCACAAGTGCTGCATGTTCCAGTGAGTATAGAGTGAGCCACACACAATGGGAAAAACAATACTGGCAGAGAAACACATGCTAAGTCCTGTATGTTTATGCCAGAAAGTGTGAACCTAACTCATCTTTTCTTATATATATTTTAGCCAATATATTTCTAAAAGAAAATGGCTAGGTAACTAATACTACTATTTTAATATACCATTTGGTTGTATATAATCTGAAAATAGGAGTTCCCTAAAGCTTGTTATAAAATTGTCTTGAATTTCTACTAAAATAGTTTGTGATTATGAAATAATGACCTCCCTTGCTGAAAAGACTTTTGAGACTGCTATTAAAGGTAGTATTTTATCTAGTAAAACAGACATTGAAACTAACAAGTAAATAGTAATGCCTACTTACTAAATATTATACATGTAATTTTCATGAAAAATCTTCAAGTAGCCTTANGTAATATAGCAAAGCAGTTGGGGGGAATCACATTATTTTATTTTATTTTTTTCATAATTGTCCTTTACCAACAAATCTGACTTAGGGGTAAAGAAAAAAAGATTTGNTCAAAAAAATAGACATTTCTCATTGGANATGATAGTGGATGGGGATACACTGCAGCAAAATATGAGGACATATATGTATGAGATTGCCATAATGGAACTTGGTGGTATGTATGCACACTTGAATGAAACAAGGGCAAAGAGACAGACAGACAGACAAGAAATTTTCCACTGCCAACAGAGTAAATGTCTAAATTACAAATCCCCCCAGCTTATAATCTCTGAAAGCAGCTTACGAAGGNATGACAGCAAACACCTGTGGTCTCAGGTACTCTGGAGGCTGAGGCAGGAGGACCTCTGGAACCTTTACATATTTTCAAATTATTATTTTAAATAATACATGTATATGTATGTCAACATCCTCCAAAGTAATTCCTAGCAATTCCACTGAAATTCTAACTGATCTTGTTTTTTAAAAAAAAATAAATAAATAAAAGCTCTAAAATTTATGCAGAAATGCAAGGTCAGCAATAACCAAAGATGTTCTTAGAGAAGAACTGGACAAGAAGCTAAGATGTATTGTAAAGTATTAATAATAAGATAGTGTTGATGATGTACAGACAGACCNACAAAACGGGATTCACACACAGAGAGTATCTGACCACTTGACAACAAAAGCAGGCAGTACACAATAACGAAGAAAGAGAAACTCGTCATCAAATGCTGCCAAGAAAATTGGATATGTGTTCAGTAGAAAGACAACAGATTTGAGCCCCAAGTCATATAACTGCACCCAGCAGTTATACAGGTGATTTATAAGCCTACAGGTGAGAAAAAAGACAATTAAATCCTCCATAAATCCATACAGAACATTATATTTATGACTGCAAATTGGAGTGATTAAAATAGGATCTAAAACAACATTATCCACAAAGAGAACAATAATTCACAAACCTCAGTAGCTCTTGGATGTTTGTTTCTAGGAGCAAGTTGAGCTGTTCATACACTTGCTAGTCATGTGTGTGTTCTTTTGAGAAGTGTCTGTCTGNACCATTTTATCTAGTTATTAGCCATTTTATTTGACTTTCACTGTTGGCTATTAATCCCCCCTGTGAACAATAGCCAGCCACTGTTTTCTCCATTCTCTAGGCTGTCTCTTTACTCAGGTGGTTGATTCCTGCACTGAGCAAAAGCTGTTTGGTTTGATGGTATTAATTGGTCTAGTTTTTCCTTTCCTGCCTGTGCTGTGGGAGGGTTCTGTCCAAAAGATGTTTTGCTTGTAACAACATCTGAAGGGTCTCTCCTGTTTTCTTGTAATAGTTCATTCACCTCACTGTATTTTTTACTGTATGGCTGTGATGGTATTTTATCTATGTCCCCCAATAAAATTTATCTGAGGATCAGAGGAAAAAGATCAGCCACTAGTCTTGCAATGTTAGCACATGCCCTTAATCCTATTACTTAGCAGGCAGGGCCTGTCTGGATCTCTGTGAGTTCGAGGTCACACTAGGAGCAGAGTCAAGCATGGAGACACACACCTTTAATCCCAACATCAACTATAGAATTCTGGAGGTCTATACAGACAGACAGGAAGTGATGTAGCGAGGCTGAGAGAGCCAATGGGAGAACAGAAAAGAAAGGAATATAGGCGAGGAGATATAGGAAGTCACACTCTCTTTTGGAAGCAGTGGCATTGGTGAGGTGAGCCTGGTAGCTGTTCCTAATTCCTCTGATCTCTGTCAGATTTTCACCCTATTTCTGGCTCCGTGTTTTATTTAACAAGACCATTTAGAAATTCATTTACATATAGCTACAGTAAAAATTAAATAATAAAATAACAAATGCTGATGTGATGATTCGGAAAAAAAAAAACCCACTCCAAGCAAAACTTCCATATGATCATAGTGTTCCAGAACTGGGTACAGGTATACACTCAAAGGAGACCCTAACCCCTCCCACATTTATCACTGCCACAGTCCCAACAGCCAAGTTACACAGCCATCCTAGGTGCCCATCAGTGGATTAACTGATGGAAAAGGAGCATTGAGCTTTATTCATCCATAAAGAAAAATNAAATCATGTCATTTGCCAGAAAATATGTGTAATTGGAGATTCTCATAGTGAATGAAATAAGCCAGTTTCACAAACACAAGCATGACATGTCTTCTCTCATCTATGGAGTTGGGAGAGAGGAAAAGCGTGTGGCAGGAGAAAGACAGGTGGGATGTGCAATGGGGGAAAGTGACTGAAGGACACTATACACTTGCATGGAAACGTCATCATGAAGTGCCTTCCTTTGCTCAGTTAATGTAACTTTTTTAAGTGGTATATTAACACAATGGGGTAGTGTACAACTTGAGAAGAAAAGGAAATCCTGTCACTATGGCAACGTGGGCATGTGTAGTGAGATGAGTTGACTACAGAGAGACTGATCATGTGTGTTCTCACTCATCTTTCGACAAAAGTGATCACATAGGAATAAAGAACAAATTCGTAATCCCTAGAGGCTAGGACGATGGGAAGAAATGAGAGATTGAACAGGGATCCAAAGACAGTTAAAAAGGAGGCATCACTTNTAACAATTCCACAACACAGTAGGATATCTTGAGACTACAATGACTATACATTTCAAAATAACTGGAGAATCCAGAGTTTCCCGATACATAGAAATAATTATACCTAATAAGGTGAAATGCTAACTACATCTGTGCACATGCATTAAATCATCACACCATCCATTCAAGAACTAAAAGCGTATGTCAATTTACAAGAGAAAGGGAGGGAAGGAGGAGAGAAGAGAAAAAGAGGAAATTCAAAGCAGGGTATGTACTCGTGCCGCTAATCCTAGCACACAGCAAGCTAAAGCAAGAGGACTGTGTAGCT
>LZPO01117446.1:23048-45569 GCA_001675575.1 Neotoma lepida
GTTTAGGGAAGAGGGGGCAGAAAGTATGTAAAAACCCAAAGACAGAGAAGGCTGTGAAATGCTGCCTTATATACACGGCATGGCCAAGGCATCCATGAACTCATAACAGTAGCCTACTGTATGCAGTAGCCTACATACAGCTTACACAAGACAAAGCCAGTAAATATTCAGTCATAGCGGGAGAGAGGCTCATGAGGCCCACTCAGCCCATAGGAGCAAAGGGCAGTCCAGCACTGCTAGAATAAAGGAAGTTACTCATTGCCTTGAGTGATTAGCCTACTGGTGAGTTCCTCTTGTACCAGAGAATATCTTCACACCTGTGCCTAAGCAAGTAACCTTGATTAAAACTCAGTGGTTCACAAAGCAAAAGCAATAACAAAAGAAAGAAGAAAGAGTCCATGAAGTTGAGGACTTGGGGGGAGAAGAGGAGGGGCAAGGAATGGGAAGAGGATAGAGAGGGTCAAAGGACAAGTGTGACCAGAATGCATTCTATATATGTATGAAATTATTAAAGGAAGAAATGGAGGCCAGAGAGATGNCTCAGCAGGTAAAGGCATTTGCTGCCAGCCCTGATGACCTGAGTTCAAGCCACAGNAGCCACATGATAANAGAGAATCAATGCCCACCATCTGTCCTTTGACCCCACCTGCACAAGGACATGTACATGCCCATAAATAAACAAATAAGTAGATTAATGAGGAAATAAATGGTTAAAAAAGTTTGAAAGGAAGTTAAGAAAGCATAGGGGAAATGTTAAAAATAAAAGATAAAGGTATTCAAACTAAACTGTATGAGAGTCCATCAGTTATTTAAATTTGTAAGGAGCTATTACTTAATACAAATTTATTACACCTATTTGATAGACAAATATTAAATTATGTCTTTAAATTATACTTAATGTTAAAAAACATAATTCATAACCATTTTACTATGTAAAAATTAAATATTTATATTACTTGTGACAGATAATAGATAACACCTCNACAAAAAACATATTTGTTTCAACTACATCATTCATTAAGTAATGACTCAAATATATCTATGGAAGGTGTTCTAGAAGCATTCTAAGGATAGTATCTATTCTTTATATAAGAGTGAAAGTAAGAGAATCCAATAAAGTGCATTTCATTTTTAAGGCCTTACAAAAAAATAGTGATTATCTCTACATAAAAATGCCAAATATTCTTTTTTATTTTTATTGCTTTATTTTCTTTTATTATTTAACGTGTGTGTGAGTGTGTGTGTGTATTGGCTGGGGTTTCTATTACTATGACAAAACACTATGACCAAAAGCAACTTAGGGAGAAAAGGGTTAATTTCCTCTTACAGCTTACATAGTCCATCATCTAGGTGAAGTCAGGACAGGAACTCAATGCAAGAACCTGCAGGCAGGAACTGGAGCTGAGGCCAGGGAGTGACTCTGTTTACTGGTGTTCCCCTCATGGCTTGCTCAGCCTGCTTTCTTAGTGCACACAGACCACCAGCACAGGGGTAGCACCTCCCACGTCAACCAAGAATATGGACCACAGGCCAATCTGGCAGCATTTTCTCAATTTCTTCCAAAATGACTCTAGCTTACATCAAGTTGACACAAAAACCAGCCAGAACAGGATGTGTGTATGTATGCTTGTGTGTGGATGCACATGCCATGCAAGCATATGGAAGTCAGAGAACAACTTTTTGGAGTCGGTTCTCACCTTACAACATATGGGTCTCAGGATGAAACTCAGATATCCCGGCAGCAAGCATCAGAACCTGCCGAGCTACTTCACTGGCCACAAATACTCACTGCTTTTTGGTTATATTGATTCTCTGCAAGAACAACAACAAAAGTCAATTTTTATGGTGTAGAGAGATTTTTTTTAGGTCATTTTACAAGCCTTTCTAATGGTCCACCTCCCACTTACGCTGTTCTTCACCACATGCTCTTGTAACTCTCACAGAGCTTCCCTTCAAGGTCTCACCATGTGATACATTTTTATGCCTGGCTCTTCCATGGAAACAAGCTCGATGATGGGATCACCTCTGTGGTGGTTACAGATCCATCTCTAGACTCAGTATGGTTCCTCTACATCAGTGGTTCTCAACCTTCCTAATGCTGTGACCCTTTAATACAGTTCCTCATGTTGTGGTGACCCCCAACCATAAAATTATTTCATTGCTACTTCATAACTATAATTTTGCTACTGNTATGAATTATAATCTGAATATCTCATATGCAGGACACCTGATATGTGACCCCTGTGAAAGAGTCNCTGGACCCCAGAGGGGTCACGACCTACAGGTTGAGAACCATTGCTCTATATTATGTACAATTAGTTTGAAATGAGTGGAAAAGTCTAGAAACTCTCAGAATACAACTCAATACTAAGCTTTTCTCTGATTTCATAAGAAAACAAAACAAAACAAAAACAAACTGACACGTGACAAGTACCTTCCGAATAAAAAAGCCTGTTTAAACCACCTCAGAAGAGCCTGGCTTCTGAGGCTACTAACCTCTGCTCTCTGTGTTCTCACTCTGAACTGTCTTCCTCTAGAATGGTTCAGTTGTAGAGTTCAGTGTTATGCTAAACANTCCAATTACGATTCACTCATAATTATAACTGGAGATATATTCATACTCTTACAAAAGTTAACTGGAAATTCAATCAATTGTTTATAAAGCCCTCACATGTAAAGTTTGCCTTTCCAAAATGAAATTCCAAATTACTAATACTGTTCCACCCTCACCATCGCTGTAACAAATGCAACACTTGCACTAACCATATTATTATGTTTCTAATGGACTTGACACCATAATTTTGGCACTCAGTCCCTTTCTTTGTATTCTTAAGTAAAGATTCATTTTTTTAAGTTAGCATGCAAAGTAATGGGTTTCGTTTACAACATTTTAATACATATATGTCATTATCACTAGTTTTAAGTTAATATTAAGCTCTTCAGTTGTAGCTCAGGAAAAAACATTTGCCTAGCATATACTAAACCCTGAGTCCAATCCTAAAAAGTAACTACTGTAAAGTAGTCACACATTATTCATATGTACAATTTCCATAGTTTTGGTTACTAGTTATTAACTGAAATCTGAAAACGTTTGATGGACAGTTCTGGAAATAAAGAGTTCACAAGTTTTTAATTTCACATCATTCTGAGTAGCATGATGAAGTCTCATTCCATAATGCTCCATCTGTCNGTATACCTGCCCGCTGGTCCCTTAGCAGTCATGCCAATTAACAGGTGACCTGTAGAGCCATCACGGGACCTGTGTTGCTCTTAATGATANTCCAAAACACAAGATTAGTGGTATTGGCAATCTTATTACAGTATATTGCAAACGTTATCAATTTTATTATTATTAATCTCTATTGTACCTAATGCATAAGTAAAACATATCAGTGATATTTACAACTAGGAGGAAAACATATATATGGGTTCGTTTATCTAGTTTCAGGTATCCCTTTGGAATCCTGGAATGTTTACCACTCAGAAACAAAAGGAGACTACTGTATTACTTCCTTACTGGAGGGGACTGATTTGAAGATTTNAAAACATCCAGTCTGGGGCTAGAGACACGGCTCTGTAATTAAGAACACTTACTGATTTGCAGATGACCAGAATTCAGACCCANCACCCACATGGCAATTCATGACCTCCTGTTAACTCCAATTCTGGGGGATCTGACACTCTCATCTAGCCTCTGTTGACTCCTACACATACGGTGCACATAAATTCAGGCAGGCACTCAAACAACCACATAAGTAAGAAATAAATTTTGAAAACAGTTAGTAAATCTATTTAAAAATCCAATTCTTTGACAGGGGTATTGTTTAAGTTACAAGATCAGGAACATAGTTCACGTTTAGTACTTTGGTACTTTGGGACTAGAATAGCTCAGTAGTATAGCATGTGCCTAGCATGCACACANTCCTGGGTTCCAAGCCCAGAACCACCCAAAACAACAGCACAAACTTCTAGCACTTCTTTAAAGGTCCTAATACAACATCTGTCCCTTTAAAACTCATGGCATCCCAGTGCCTACTTAAAGGAAAAAACAATGCAATCAAGCAAAAAAATCCCTTGAGTCTCTACCTCTCCTACTGAAAAGACATGTGTAACTTAACTCATCCACAGATGACTGCACCCCAAAACTCCTTCAGAACTGATTCCCATCACATTCTGGGTTCTGTTTCCTGTCCATCTGGATTAGGGATGAGCTGTGCCACATAAACTTGTTTTAGNCATTTCCTAGACAGCACTTCTCACTGAGTAGTAAGTACTAATTAAGTACTTGGTGGTAAGGCTAGAAAAATCTTCTTAAAACAAAATGTTTCTTTACATTAAAATGTAAGCAGCTGGGCCTGGCATGGCGGTACACGCCTTTAATCCCAGCACTTGGGAGGCAGAGGCAGGCAGATCTCTGTGAGTTCAAGACCATCCTGGTATACAGGGAGAGTCCCAAGACAGCCAGGGCTACACAGAGAAACCCTGCCTCAAGAAAAAAATTTAAAAATTTAAAAATAAAAACTTTAAGCTATCCTAATGGAGATTTTTATAGCTGGATAATGAATATATAAATGAAGTTATTGATACAAGAAAAACAATAATTTGTTTTAATGGTAAATATGTGAGTAAGAATTTTAAAATGTGAGACCAGTAGGTAAAGGCACTTGGTGAAGTCTGCTGACTTAAATTCAATCCCCAGGATCCACATGGTAGAAGGAGAGAATTGACTCCTGCAAATTGTCCTCTGAGCTCCACACTGGCACCATGCATCATGACACTCATGCCTGCGCACATGCACACGCACATACACCTGTCTCTTATACACATCTAGATGTGTATAAGAGACAGCACACACACACACACACACACACACACATATACACACATACACACACACATGAATTAATTAATTAATAATAAACGTAATTTTAATTTGTTTAAATAATTTAAAGCATGTGGTCATGTAGAGTCAGGTCTGACTATATGTGTTTAGCAATGGTCAAATAGTCCACACCTACAGGTCAGACATGAAGAACTTTTATGAGCAGGTGTTAAAAAGAAGTTACAGAAATGTCACGTCAGGAGCTCCAGATAAGAAGAATAGAAGCAAGGAGGTGGCTCAGTGGTGAAGAATACTTAAAATTCTTGGACCTGTGTTCAGTTCCCAGCACCCACATAGTGGTTCACAACCATAATTGCAGTTCCAGGGAATCCAACACCCTCTTCTAACCTCTGAGAGCACTAGGCATGCATATGGNACCCATAGATATATACAGGCAAAACCTTTATACACATAAAGCAAAATAAGTAAATCTTAACAAGTAAAATAACATTTAAAATCAGAAGACAAGCAGAGGTATCCAGGCATNGTGGCTCACACTTTTAAATANNAGAACTCAGGAGGCAGAAGCAGGCAGATCTCTGTGAGTTTGAGGGATTCTAAACTACACTGTATGTTCCAAACCAGGCAGGCCTACAAAACCTCCAGAAAGAGATGAGTAGTGAATAACAGAAACCAGGAGTGGTGGCACACGGCTGTATTCCCAGCACTGCAGGCAGTGGGGGCAGTGGGTCAAGGTCATTCTGAGCCACATTGCCAGGGTGAGCATCTATTCTAATGTTTTTTTTTTCTGAGTGTATCATCTGAATAATTTTAANAATTCTTTCATCTCCAACAGAAATATAGTCATCCAGGAGACAACACACATTTTGATAATTACCAGTTATTACTGAAGGTTTGTTACATTTCTCAGACACGTTATGCCAAAAAAATGGTTTGAATTTATGATTTCAGAGGTGGGGAAATAATTGATGATAAGGTTTGGGATGTNAGCTATCTACAAAATTTTAATTTTTTAAACATTCTGGTCACCAATAGTTTTCTTAATACTTAACAGGAAGTTTTATTTACACAGTTTTTAAACAGCAGTAAGAGCTTGGAGTACAGCACAAGGCAGAACACTAGACTGGCACACACATGTTCCTGGTGGCACCACCAGCATTGGAGAGAGCTGGGGCATATGACACAACACTCAGTTGGCANGCACAAGCTCNTGGTCACACCACCAGCGAAGGCAAAAGCAAAGAGCAGAGCAGGAGATGGGGAGAGAAACAACTCCCCCACATGCTGGAATTACATGAGGCCATTCAAGACAGTGCTAACATGGAAGTTCTCATCCTCAGAGAACTGGGATTAATGAGTCCACCTATAGTGCAGCNTGACAACCCAGCATTGTTCTCTGATTTNTAACAGCAGAAAATGTCAATTCTATTGTGCTTACATTTGTACAGTAATTATTTGGAAAATCACTCCAAATTCTCACTTACATTGGAGGAAAAAGTAAAGACTTTGTGTTCTCCTATNCAATATGGAGATGCATAGTTAAAATAAGATTTTTTTCAAGAATTTTTTTTTATTTTGTATGTGTATATATTTATACATGTATGTGCAGCACACGNGTGTGGTTGGCTGGTTTTTGAGACAGTATGTATGTAGTCTGGCTCCAACTAATGATCCTCCTGAATCTCGAGTGATAGGATTACAGATCTATTAGTATTTTTAATTGTTCAGGATCTATTTTTGTATAGCTATTTTCCCTTTAATTTTAACTATAAAGAACAGCCTCACAGCTCAGANGAAAATATATCTCTGAAGAACACATCCCAAGTTAAAAGACATACTCATTCCTTCCCTTGCTGCTTACTCATCAACTTCTTGGACCAGAAACTACACACTTTAGTATATTCCTTTGTCAAATCCTTTGATTTATCTCTTCATTTCAAAATACAGNTTCTTCTATCACAAAGAAAACCAAATAGATCAGAAAATTCAAATGCATTACATGCTAGCCAACTACACCTCATGCATACCTGTACTGGTTAATGTATTACATGCTGGCCAACTGTACCTCACACATACCTCTACCAGTTACTTCTTTGTTGCTCTGACAAAGCACCTACCACAAGTCACTGAAGGACAGAGGGGTCTACTGGGGCTCACAGTTTGAGGGTCCATCAAGTGGGGGAAGACACAGCAGCAGGAGCTTGAGGCAGCTTGTCACAGTGCAGGCATAACCAGGAAGCAAAGAGATGAACACTTGTCCTCAGCTCATTCTTTTTNCTTGTCATTCACTCCAATCCCCAATTCATGGAGAGGTGGGTCTTCCCAGCTCCACTAACCTTAGCTAGATAATCCCTCACAGGCCGTTCTCAGGCTTGTCTCCAAGGTGATACCCCTGTCTTGTCAAGTTGACAAAGTTAACTATTACATTACCCATACTGTTAAACGCCACATGCTGTTAACCATGCACAATATAGGAACAAATATTAAACATTGTTTTGTGGTTTTTAAGTTAAAAATACAAAACATATAAAGAAAGTGTGTCTGTCACATGTTCAAATGAGCAGGCCACAGCTGTTTGATCCTACCTAAAAGTAGCCAGAGAAAATGGGGATGATAGATGAGACACATACCAGTATGATGTTTTCACCAGACCTGATGGACTCATGAACATAGGCTCCATCAGAAGAAATCTTCTATAGAGAACTGTCTGCAGAGAAAAGCACTGCTAACGTAAATGCACGTGTTTTATAACTTCATATTAACACTGATTCCTTTTTGTTTGGTTGGTTTTTTGTTTGTTTTGGTTTTGGTTTTTTTTGCGGGGGTGGTTCTTTGGTTTTCTGAGACAGGGTCTCACTATGTAGCTCAGGCTGGCCTGGATCTCACAGAGATTGGCCTGCCTCTGCCTCCCAAGTGCTGGGATTAAAGGTGTTNACCACCCTGCCTGGTCTCAGTTTATTTCCTAAGGAATGCCATCTAGACTACCTTGTCAACAACACTAAAATCCCTATTATACATCAAGACTCAGATAACTTGTTAGTTTGACGTCAAATAATCAGCAAAGTCAAAACAATCAAAAATATCCACTGCTGTGGGATATCTTTCTGTACTCTGTGAATATATGTTGTTCCCATTGGTTAATAAATAAGCTGCTTTGGCCTATGTCAAGGCAGCTTAGAAGCAGGGGGGAAATCCAAGCAGAGATACAGGAAAGAGATAGGTGGGAAGGAGAGATGCCAGTCTGCCACCCAAGGAGCAACAAGATGACAGCAGATGGGTAATGCCACGGCCACGTGGCAACATATAGATTAATAGGAATGGGTTGAGTTAAGATGTAAGAGCTAGCTAGCAAGAAGCCTGAGCCATAGGCCTTACAGTTTGTAATTAATATAAGCCTCTGAATGATTATTTTATAAGCGGCTGTGAGAGCTTGGGTGGGAGAGATTTGTCCAGACCGCAGAGCCCAGACAGGACCAGAGAAANTTCCAGCTACAATCCACCTTTCAAATGGATATTAAACACTACCAAGAGTTATTAGAAATGCTAATAAAACTGAAGGCATGAGTGTACTTTAAATTATGAAATTCTGGCAAAAATACATAAACTTTTATCATCAAGAAATAGTAGAAAATTATATACATCTTCAAAAACATATCTCTCTACAGCATTTTGACAGTCTATTGCAAAGCAACTCATACATTTTACAGTACTAATTTGCTTCCACCCTTTGCTCACTCCCAAACTCAATGCTTTGACAGTCTAAAAATAGATTTTTTTTAATAGTTGGAAAGAGACTCTACTCTGCAAAAGAAAGAAAACCTCTTATATTCACATTCACATCCAACTATCAGATTAATGAAACCATATATTCTAAAACTACAGATTTTTTTTTAAAAAAGGCTAAGTGTGACTTTAGTCCCAGCACTCAATAGGCAGGACCAGATGCATCTCTGTGAGGCCAGCCTGACGAGCCCAGTCTCCACAGAAAGCTCTAGGCCAGCCAGGAGTACATACTACNACCCTGTCTCAAAAACAAACAACAAAAACCAGAAATATGGCTGTATTTTTGCAATAGATATATGCTAACAGTAACATATTTGAGCAAGTTAACTATNATTTTCCTAGTAAATTCATTCTTTAAGATGAAAAAATGTCCATTAGTTGTTTAAGAATGGAACTTGTAAATGATTTTATTATTTTTCAATTAATTTTTGCTTTTGTGTATAATTAATTAGGTGCAGCCCTCTTACATCCCCAAATGATGATGCTTTATTTTACCAAGGTGTACTCTGAGTTTTCTAAAACAAAGTTCATACATTAAAAATGAACCATATACTAATTAAGTTGTTTATATTTATTTATTTTAATTTATATAGATGAATATTTTGCTGGCATGCATGTATGTATACTACATATATGTCTGCTGGATCCCTAGACTTGGATTATGGCTGTAAGCTAGCATGTGGGTGATGGGAATCAGACCCAGGTCCTGTGCAAGAACCACAAGTGCTCCTAACCACTGAACCATGTCTCCAACCCTGAGCTATATACTATTAATAGTTTCTAGTTTGCATAAGGATTATCAAAGTAGCTTTTGCTGTTTCATTTATTTTCTATATTTCACTCAGTATTTAAAGCTTTGATATCTCACTCGAGGAATTATATAATATACAGCTGAGTATGGCGGGGCACAGCAGATTGAGTAAAGACAATCAGGGATTCAAGGCTAGCCTTGATGATCTAGTGATTTGTAGGCCAGCTTGAAGTACATGAGACTCAATCTCAAAAAAAAAAAAGAAAAAGAAAAAGTCATACAACACCACTCTACAAGGAATTGAGGAAGAGAACTCAATAAAAATACTGTAGCCAAAACAAATGAGCCAACATGCCAAACTGAGGGAGTGCCCAACACTTTTTGTTTTTTATCTCAAATTTTCAAGCCACTCTGATACCATGATCATTCATAGACAGGAAATGAAATGCAGATTTCAGGACAGTTGAACCTGTAACTCCAGCTATCACCTGTGGACACACATCACAATGTTTTACACTGTTTTAACGCACTCTGCTTTCTAGTCATGTGGTCCACAAACATCGAAAGATGCCTGCACTTGATTCAAAAGTGCTGTTCATTCTGGAAAAGTTATGCTACAAAGCAGTGCTAATCACAGTGTTTGATCCACCAGTTTGACACACCTCTCCAGTTCTCTAATTTGAAGATGTTGCATTTGTGATTATTCCACATAAAACATGTAGCATCTGATTATTTTATCCTGCCTTGTAGTACAAGTGTGCTGGAGCCTTCATCTACTAAAACATATCATTTAANCTTTTAATCATTCAAGTTAAATAATATGTATAACTTAATAACTTCCTTTTGTACATCGTCAGTTTTTAGGATTATATGCACACATATGTGCACAGATACACATAAAATACACATGCAGCTTTTACTGACTACTAATTTCAGTAGCGTGAAGGGTATAAAAAAACAATCATTTTGAAAGGAAGCACCAGGTCTGAGAGAATCGACAGCTAGCAGTGAAACTCCAAAACACAAGAGCTTAAAGGAAGAGTGAGGAGCTAGGAAGAAAGTTTTAAGTACCCTCTCCTAAGGAAAAAAATGTTTACAGATGATGAAATTTTATGATAACTGAGATTTGATTCAAATTCATCCATGAGAAGCAAAAATAATTATAAAGAAAAAGACGTGGCAACTATACTCCTGAAATCANAGCCNCTCTGGCCACCTGCGAAGACCTGCACAAGATGGAAGCATCAATGCCCCAGCACAGATGAGGGAGGGATTCCTGAGCCCCATCCCTCTTTGAGGAGCTTTTGGCAATTAACAGTTGCTGGCGGAGGGGGTGTCATTTTCTTCAGTGATGTAGCCACTGGGAAGTTGTAGAGGGTACAGTAAATAANCCCCACCCATGCTCATGAAAGCACCCCAAGCACATGCAGTGGGTCACAAAATAAAACCAAGATAGGACAGTAGAAGGCAGACTTGTTGGAAAGAAGGGGTTCGGGCACAGTGGCAGGGGGTGGGAGAGGGTAATGTGGGGTGGGAGAGGGTAATGTGGGGTGGGAGAGGGTATGTGGGGTGGGAGAGGGTATGTGGGGTGGGAGAGGGTATGTGGGGTGGGAGAGGGTATGTGGGGTGGAAGTAGCCAAAATACCCTATCTATACAAAGGAAATTGTCAAAGAACTTTGTTTTGTTTTTTTCCAGACAGAGTCTCACTTTTTAGCCCTGGCTGTCCTGGAACTCACTTTGTAGACCAGGCTGGCCTGGAACACCCAGAGATTTGCCTGCCTCTGCCTCCTGAGTGTTGGGATTAAAAGTGTGCACTGCCACCACCAGGCATCAAAGAATTAAAAAACAACAACAAAAAAAAACTTTTTAAGAAAAAAATAAAGCAAGCATGTCTCATGTTGATAACTTGAGCCTGAGTAAGGAGAACACAGCAAGCCATACCCTCTTTCCTTTACAAAATATACTTAAAACTTTCAACAGTAAAATGATTTTTAAAGAATATTCTCTCGAGACTGGAGAGATGGTTCCGTGGTTAAAGTCACTGGCTGCTCTTTCAGAGGAGATCTGAGTTCAATTCCCAGCACCCACATCAGCCCACAACTGCCTATACCTCCATCTCCAAGGGATCCTGTGTCCTCTTCTGACATCCATAGGCACCTTAGTACACACGCACACACAGAGACACAAATAAAAATAAATCTCTTAAAAAAAAGAAGTTCCTTACTTAAAATGTTCTATGAAGGGTGGAGGTGGTCGAGTGTTAAGCCCTGGTAAAGTCTTTGAGTTAAATCTCCAACATCAAAAACACTTTTTTTCAAATAATTTTCACTGTTACGTATGGACATATTCATCTCTCTTAAACGCCCAGCTGATGGCATTTGCTCTTACCAGGTGAACACTGATGTTCTCTACAAAGGAGGTTATGCAGTAAACCCAGCTTATCACTTCATCTTTCACCTAATAGCAGCATGCTATTCACATCAACTAGATAGAGGTGGAAGAACACAGACATTGACCCTCGAGTTCTAGATAAAAAAAAAGGTCAAAAGACTGTCCCATGAGGGATCTGCACACTGCCTACCTTACAGCACAGGAACAGAGTCTTAGCTATGGCTTCATAGAAAGTGTGTATGAAATTACCTCTAAATTTTTCTAGTTTTGTTTTTTGAGATAGGATCTCACTCTGTAGCCTAGGCTGTCCTTGAACTCACAGCAATTCTCCTGCCTCAGCCTCTCAAGTACTGAGATTACAGAGATGACCCACCACCATGGCTATTTTGCCTCAAAATATTTTAACTACGCAATTCTGACAGAAAACAAATGAACTCTGAGTCTCCAACTGGGCCACCAGCCATCCTCAAGCCACTCTAAGTTTGCTGTTTCAACTTAGGAAGAACTGAAGTGAATTCTGAGGCAACGTGGAATCCCACTGTTGTGGGCTACACAGCTAGTCTTCACGATACCTGAACACAACCACAATTCAAGTGGACTTGAATTATGCCTCAGAGTCAGCAAAGTCAAATTGTCTTCAAAGCACTATTGAGACACTGGCTTCATTCCCTGTGATTCTCTCTGAACTAATGATGTAGCAGCTATGGTGGTAAAAACTCCTGGAGCTGTTAGAAAGGCAGTGGCACCGAGCTGTGACAGGGGTCGGCACCTGGAGAAAAGAAAACACTATGCATGTTAAGAATGACCTTGGTGAAGCATCGAAGACTTGTGTTGTCATATCCTGAGCTGTGTTTACTCTTCTGCAGGATGAAATGGGAAGCACTCAGAGGCACATCCACACTGAAGAAAGGCCTTGTGAGATGTTTTGAGTTGTGACCGTCAGGAACTGCCCTTTATTTCAAGAAACACCATTCTGACTGGGACCTGTGATGCTGAGTCAACCTTGAGACCTAGCAGGTTTAGAACTCTTTCACTGTCCTGCTCTTTGTCCTGAGTAAAGCCTGTCACTTTAGGGGGAAAAAAAAGCTGACTGTGTTTACTGGCAATGACAAAATTCAGGTGTTCCAGACAGTGAACAGCAGTTTTTCATACAACACAACCTGAGAAAAATTTACATGATGGGGAGTGCAACATCGTGTTCCCAGATGATCATCCACAATGCAATTAACCCTGGGGAAAAGAGCATTCAAAGTGCAAAACAGCCTGACAGACAGCACTGTGGCAGCACAGAAAGTTCACTGCTGCTTGTGTGAGTCCCTCTTGGAATGGATGAAGCTCCACTTGGAAGATTTTGGTGAAGGATCAAAGAGAAAAGAGACATCTGAAGTGAAAACCTTCCCTTCCCAGCAATGTGCATGTGTAAGGGCACATTTCCTTTACATTAAGGACATCAACAGAAGCAGCATGCTTCAGCCAACTGAGAGCCTGAGTTGCCATGGTCATGGTGTCTCTTCACAGCAATAGTAAACCCTAACTAGGACACATACCCTAGGCAGGCATTCTACCACTAAACTAACCCAAAAGTCTACTTTGAAAGAGTTAATTCAAGCAAGTCCAAAAAAATGGGTAAGAGTGATCCATTCCAAACAAAGGGTCAGTTTGAGCAAGAATAGGAAGAGAACATGTCTGGGGAAATAGGTCCATGAGGCTAGACCAAATACAGGCAGGGGTGTGATGCAAGCTGTGGTGGGACAGTAGATCAAGGGTCACAGAGAAACAAAGAGGGTTTGAAAACTTTGCTTTCTGTTGCTGGAATAAACAACATGACCAAAAGCAACTTGGGGAAGACAGTGCTCATGTCAACATACAAGTCACAGACCATCATCCCCAGGGTGGACAATGGGCAGAGCTTGAAACCGCAGAGGGACACTGCTTACTGGTCTGCTCCCAGGCTCACCTTCAGCTACTTTTCTTATAGAGCCCATCACATGCCCCGGGATGGTACTGCCCCTACTCGGCTGGGCCCTCCTACATCTACTAGCAATCAAGAAAATTACCATAAGCCCATCTGATGTGGGCACTTAATCAACATTCTTCCCAGATGTGTCAAACTGACAACCAAGATTAGCCGTCACAAAACCCAAATCCTCCAATGAGAGTTTGGATTGTAAAGAAAGTTAATGAGCAGTCACCTGGGACTCTTACTGGGCAAGGGACTCTTATCATCAGTTCCACTTAGATGTAGAACCCTATAAGGATAAGACCAATCTGAGAGAAAGAGCCAACAGGGAAAGACATATCTAGAAGGAAATTCATGGTGCTGGCACTCAGATCAGAAGCCAAGGTGAATCTTCCAGAGGCAGAACAGTGCTGGGAAACCAACGAAATTTACCAAGTGATGATGGGAAAGGTGAATATGGGTTCTGAATTGAAGCTCTGGGGCAGGAGTGGTGCTATGTTAGAAACAGAAGAGTAATCTGGAAGGAATGTGCAAAGTTTTAAGAACTCATCAGTTTGAAAATACTGTCAAGATGTCAAAGTAAATTCTGGAAAATTCTACATAATAAGATGAGAGTTTGAACAACGAGGCTGACATGATGACCACAGGAAAAGGGTGAGAGAACAAAATGCCAAGTGCAGACTGCTAAGAGGATGAGAAGGGATGGGCTGGGAAGGAGAAGCAAACAGGCAAAGTCAGAGGCCAGCAAGAGGGCAGCAGGAGGGAGTCTGCTTATCAGCCAAAGAGCTCCAAAAGGAAAATTAGTCTAAATGGGGCCACAGGATCTATTAATTAACAGCTTACAAAGTAGGCATTGTCAAGTGTTCAGGGCAGAATACAGACTGCAATGAATTTGAGATCAAGGCCTCGTTAGCAAGATATTAGGTACAGAGAATATTCTACCAACAGTTGTACGAGAATGTGTTCCAGGCAACAGTTGATTTGCTTTTCAACTTAATAACTTCAAATAAATTATCTTCTAAAACTTATCCATTCTCAGAAAATTTATTTCAACATGGGAAACAGTGGCTTTAGCATAAACAGAACTCTATACCTTATGAATTTGAAAAAGCAACTTGTTTTACTTATTATTTTTGCTTTGGTATTATTATTATTTGTTGTTGTTTAGGCGGGTTGTCTCTGTAGCTACATACACAGCTCTGTATGTAGCTGTGGCTGTTCTGGAATTCACTATGTAGATGAAGCTGGCCTTGAGCTTCTAGAGATCCACCTGCCTCTGCCTCCTGAGTGCTGAAATTAAAGGTGAGCACTACCATGCCCAGCCTATTTAACTGTGTGTGTGTGTGTGTGTGTGTGTGTGTGTGTGTGTGTCCTCAAACATATGGAGGTGAAAGGACAACTCTTGGGACCCAATTCTTCCAAATGAAATCCAAGGTTTGAACTCAGGTTGTCAGGCTGTCTTTTATCTGCTGAGCCATCTTATGGGCCCACAACTCAGGAATTTTACAACACAAAAATAATTTACTACTGTGCTATATACTGAAGCTCAAACTATTGCTTAAAAGAGGGGTTCTTACCATAGATAAGCCTAGTGAAGTGCACTTCAGTGTATAATGTCATCCAACCATTCTTTATTTACAATATGAAATGCAAAATGAGATCAAATTTCATTGGCACATTTAAACCAAATGTATATATAGCTAGAACTATGATTATACAAAAATAAGGTGTGGAAAATGTATTTTACTAGTATAATCTAGAAAACAATGATTTGTTTTCAAAAAGATTCTTTCCCCTATAAAATAAGTCACTATTGAGTCCCTTTTTAAAATGTATTCTTTGGGGGAGGTGAGTACAAGTGCAAGGTGCAAGTCAGAGGGCACTTGGTGAGTCAGTTCTCTCCATCTTCACATGGGTTCTAGGGATGGGACTCGGGTCACCAGGCTTGCACACCAAGCACCTTTTCCCACTCTACAGAGCATCTTGTCAGCCCCACTGGGCCCTGTAAGAAATGAGAAGCCTCCCAGACTGGTAAGTATTATAAATCATTTCATTTATACACAAGAAACAAGAAAACTGCTGTCTAAAGGAGGTACACCAAGTACATATTAAAACCAATACCTGGGAGGAATGGCTCAGTTTCTGCATGGCCAGTTCTCCCCTATCTCACCAGCTGGCAGTGAAGGCTGGAGCTGGGAGGCAATGGAAACCTGAGGGGAAGTCCAGATCCAACAGGGACATGGGTACTGAAAAGAGGCCTTGGACTTGAAACTGGGCAGTGGCCACAGGAGTCATGATCTGACCATCCCTTGTTGGGTATGTGTAAGAAACAGATTAACCCCGGGGCAAGGGGGCAAATGTCTTTAATCCCAGCACTCAGGAAACAGAGACAGGAGAATCTCTATGCATTTGAGGCCAGGCTGATGTATATATCAAGTTCTAGGCCAGCTAAAGCTACACAGTGAAACACTCTCCAAAAAATAAAATTAAAAAAAAAAAAGACCTTAAAGAATTTTTCAAAGGTCTGTGTCTTTAAAAGAACACAAAGAAAGGGGAACTTAAAATTGTAATTAGACAAAGATTCTGGAGCCAGATCAGGTGAAAGCATGTGTAGCTCTGTACCTCACTACTCCTGTCCCTCAGCAAGTTATTCAGACCTCAGCTCTCAGCTGCAAGAAGAAAATGNGAGCACCCTGAAATATACTTGGCAGTGTGCTACTGTGCTGACCATATGTCCTGAAGCTGACCCAGGAGCCTAACTATTCCATTACGGCAAGTAATAAATCTTGTGTGTTCTTCTGTTTCAAAAGTACATGTTAATCCATTTCAATGTTGTATGCCAAGGAGCCAGGATCTAAAGATTCCGAAGGACCAAAGTCCATGCATCCTGGACCAGATCCAGAAACACGACTTTACTAAAGAGTGGCCTGCATTCCCATGCAACATCATGCATGCCGGCACTGGATGGTCTCTATTTTTAAGAGCTCATTAAAATTGCCAAATAAACAGCTCATTTCTAAATTCCTAACCTATGCAGCCTTCCTTGCTGAAAGAGAAGGAAGGAAGGAAGGAAAATAGGAAGGAAGGAAGGAGAAGGAGGGAGGAAATTAGAATCTATTACCAAATAGAATATCAAATTCTGATTGAAATAAACATTTTCTAGTTTTTTAAATATTTGTGTGATATCTAGTCATATGGTCAAACTCATTCAATTCCCATCCCTTCCTCCCCATCTTCCCCAAGAGAAAAATCTTTCTTAAGATAACATTAGCCTCTTGAATAAATGGTGACAGATTTTATGCTTTTTGTTCANTGGTTTCCTCTGTCATCTCAGGGTCAACACAAGCCCTGCTTTTGTGTGGCGTCTGAACACCATCATAACAGACAGATGAATCATCTTGTTCTTCTAACCTTGGAGATCAAATGGGAACAGGAAAAGTAGAGGAACACATACAGTCCTCACCAGCACACACATGTTCTTTGTTCCTTCACCAAATACTAACCTCAAAAGGATGACAGACAGTAAACTGTGTCCACAAACCAAAACACGAATGCTTCATCTAATTTTAGAAAAAATAAAACAAACAAACAAGGGAGAGGAGAAAAGTTCTCTCTGGATCAACCCAATCCTCAAATCAGGGAAATTCAAAGAGTTGCTCATAAACCAACACCCCTATTCCTCCTGGGGATGGGGGGGATACTAATTCTTTCAGAATCAAATAAACACTATAGGCCTATGAGACTGTACCAGTAGTGATGGTGCCAGCTGCTGAGAATGACAACCTGAGTTTGATCCCTGGGCCTCACCCAGAAATTGTTCTCTGATTACCACACACAAACACACTAGTACACTTGCACACACTCCTCCACACACAAACAAAGTAAGTGCAATAACATTTTTTTTAAATAAAGCAGAATTTTAGAAGTTGTTACATACATTTGAAGTCACTTTTTTAACCAAAAAAAAAAAAGAAGAAAACCACTTTCAGAGAAAACACCCGAATATTCCAGACAACTGTGCTAATGAGCTGATTCCCAAACCTTTGTCTCCTTTTGATCATGCATTCTAGGGGAAAAAGAAAAAAGCTGAGAAACATATTTTTTAAAAACCTCAATTACAAGCAAAGGTAACCTTTATTTGTATGCAAAATTCTCCTAGCCACATGTCTGATCAATTTTCTCAATACTAGGCAATATGGCTATGATGGCTAACCTTCATTAAACATGANTAAATTGGGAGCTAGAGAGATGACTCAGTGGTTAAGAACCTGGCTGATCTTCCAGAGAACCAGGGTTCAATTCCCAGCACCCGCATGGTGGCTTACAACAGTCTGTAAATTGAGTCCAAGGAGATATAATGCACTCTTCTGGATCCAAGGGCACATCGTGAATGTGGTGCACAGAAATACATGCAGACAAAACATCCATAACCATACACATAAAAGTGAAGGAAAACAAACTTTTTTATTTATTACTTCACTTACAATCACCTAGAAGACACACTCCCAAGTGTGTCTGTGAGAACATTTCCAAACGGTTTAACTGAGGAGGGAAACCCANCCTGAATAGGGCAGCACAACTGCATGGACAAGGGTCTGAGACAGATTTAAAGGGTAAATGGAGGAAGCCAGCTGAGTACTGACACTCATCCCTCTACTTCCTGACTGCAGAAGCAACACAACCAACTGCCTCATGCTCCCACCACCACACCTTCCCTACAAAAGAATGTCTCCCCTCAAACTGGGAGCCCTAATCAACCCTTCCCTTAAGTTGCATCTGTCTGATGTCCTGCACAGCAGTATGAAAAATATCTAATGCAGCTTTCCGACCCTGTCCGACAGAGCTTCTCTTTCCTTCTCAGTGGATCTCTCGAGAAAAGAAAGAAAATGTGAGTCATCTGTTATTCTGGAGGGAATATCGCTTGTAACCTAACAGCCTTTGTACCATCTCTTTAAGTGGAGAGACTTTCTGCAGTACCTCTAGTCAATGTAGCCAAAGTAAGAAACTTTTCTAGAATTAAGATTGACTAGGGGTAACAGATGCCCTTAGCAAGTGCCCTGGGTTCAATCTCCAGGACACACAAAGAACAGACTCACTGGGTGGATGAAGCTAGAGTGAGCAGGAGGAATAACTTATCACTACTTCTAGTAGCTGTTACTCCATCAGGGGTTTTGCTATCAGAAAAGCCCAGGTAAAGCCAGGCATAGCAGTCATAGCTGTAATCTCCACCGCCAGGGAGAAACTCTAGGAATTCCAGGACAACTCATGCTACACAGTGAAACCCTGCCTCAAACAAACACTGACCACGTGAGTAAGAAATACAAGCTTCAGAGTGCAAAGGATTTTGCATGCAAATNATTTGGTTAGTTATTTAAAGATTTTTTTTTACTGAAACCCATTTATTCAACTAAGCCAAGAATACCAAATGATGAAAACTGGTATAGCAATGAAAATTCTTTAGCAGACATAAAAAGGCATGATGAAATATTAATAAAAATTCTTTAAAATACATAGGTTATATTTCTCATTGGGAAATAGACACAGATAGATAGATAGATAGATAGATAGATAGATAGATAGATAGATAGATAGACAGACAGACAGACAGATTAATCCCAAGCATTTTACAGATATATCACAATGCTAACAAGTTATTTAAAGTTCACCAAGAGAATGCTACTAACTCCCAAGGGTTCTAATTAATCTCCTAGCTCTTCTCCATCTGCTCTCCCACAGATGTACCATCTAGTCTGCTGTTGTGGGGAGGATAAGCCTGCAGAGAGCATCGCTCAGCTCCCTAGCTGGGTTCTGCCCATGGAAATCACTGGCCAAGGCCTGAGGCAGAAGTGAGGGAACCTCCCTCTAGTTCTGCCTCAAAGCCACAGCTCCCACTGGCCCTCCTCCACAGTGCCAGCTTTCAGCTCCGGTGATCTCTGGAGGATGGCAGCCTTCTCGCTGTTGCTAACCCCTCAATGCTTAGCTACCCTTGTTTGCTCCCTAACTGCTGCAAACACTGCTGTCATTTGCATCATCAAGGAAAATCTTCTTTCCTATTAATATTTTTCCTGATATAACTAGTACCACTGACTGCTGATTCAGCAGTCCATGCTAAAGAAATCTAATTAAGGCTTTAAATTTTTTTTTCTTACAACCTATGCAAGCATAGATTTATTCCTGCTATTTTTATGACAGTTTAAATGTGACATATTAGTTCACTTCTAAACAACACTGGTTAAGGCTAAAAAATCATTCTGGTTTAATTTAGTTATGAAATTTAACACTGCATTGCTCTGGCTCAATATAAATGCTGTAAGCTTCAAGTAAGATTTAAAAAAAAAATCAGTGAAAGGATTCAGGTAGAGGAAATTTCACTTCCTTCTTCCCCACATCTCCTACATAATCCAAACCACTTGCTTTCATTGTTGAAGCCCTTCCTAAGAACAGGAGGAAGAAACGCTTTAAACCAGCACTTCTCAAATGTTGGTATGCCTGTAAATCAAAGGCAAGCCTATTAAATGCTGACACTTGGGCCCTGCCCTCACCTTCTTTGTGTTTTTACCAGCTCCCAGGGTAATTCTGTCACACAGCTAAATTTCAAAATGAACAGTGGCCACCTTCAAGATTCTACCCAACCCTATAGCACACTCCTTTTTCATTTGGATGAAAAGTCGCCCATTACACATGACAATGNTCAACACGGGGACATTCTGAACCACTCTGTGTCTGGACTGCTGCCAATTAAAGAATCAGAAGTAAAGTCAATTAAAATCTTTTAAAAAGAAGAGGAGGAGGAGGAAGAGGAGGAGGAGCCTAGGCTCACTGCAACTTGATACACCTTGGCTGGCTGATATCCATTGGTGGCCCCTCCTGTGTCTAAAGAGAAACAGCGGGCCGGGTGGTGGTGGCGGAGGAGGCGGCGGCGCACGCCTTTAATCCCAGCACTCGGGAGGCAGAGGCAGGCGGATCTCTGTGAGTTCGAGGCCAACCTGGGCTACCGAGTGAGTTCCAGGAAAGGCGCAAAGCTACACAGAGAAACCCTGTCTCGAAAAAAAAAAAGTAAAGAAAAGAAACAGTGGAGGAGAAGTGGAATGGGGGGGGAGGCAGGGGGTAAAGGGAAAGTGGTGCTGGGGGGAATTGGGAAGAGGAGAGGAAGTTGGGAAACTTTGGTTGAGATGTAAAAACAAACAAACAAATAAATAAATGAAAACAGCCACTCCAGGTAAACAGCTTTGCATCCATTTTACAATGAGAAAACTGAAACCCAAATAAATTAATTTGCCCGAGTTAATGATTAGCAAAAAACCAAGACCTCTTGGGTGTGCCTATGGCCTCTTACCAGTGAGGGAGACCCATATACATTCATGTTTAAAAGCCCCAGGGCTTCCACAGGGAGGCGTAAGCGTAGGGGGCAAGCAGTTATCAAGGAATGCCCTCCTCTCTGCCCACCCATTCCCAGCCCTCTCTCCTCTCCCCACTCTCCTCCTTCACTTCAAGGCTTTCTCTGCTTTCCGCCTTCTGCCACACACAGCAGAACAGAAGTCAGTGCATTTGTATAAGCTACTCTGTCCACATAAGTACCTACTGTATGCTAAGGGGATTTGAATGNTGGCCATGAGCTTGAGCAAATCCCTTATCTCTGTCTCAGTTTCCCAATATGTAAAACGAGTCACAATGCTAACCCCCAATGGTGACACTGTGACTAACCAATGTGACTCAATTANTCTTGTGGCATAGTATCTGGCACATAGCAAAAGCCCAATAAGCAACAGCTACAATTTAAATTACACTAACTCCTCTTACACCAACACATGGGCCCTGGGTCCTATTTATTTCCATGGCCTTGTGTCCTGATACTGTGGTGAGTAATGAAACATCCTGGTATTTATGTGCAGCAGAGATGAAACAGTACTATAACCCAGTGCACTGGGCGTCTCTGGGAGGAGAATATTTTAGGGCAAATAAGTCTTTCAGTAGCCCTCAAATTACACTGCTTTGACAACTGTCTATTTCCCAACTTTAGAGTNAGCCCTGTTGATTACATACTGGAATGAAAAGTCTATAATTAACTTAACTCAAAACAACAATGAAATGTCACTCAGTATGAGGACTTGGCCTTAGTATAGTCACTGCATCCCCAGGACTGAGAACAGTGCCTGGTCTCTAGTAATCACACAAATTTTTCAAGATGTGTGTGTGTGTGTGTGTGTGTGTGTGTGACTGTGTGTGCCATTTGTGTGCAGATGCCCTGAGGCCAAAACAGCACTGGATCTCCTGGAAGTAGAGTTGCAGGGACTTGAGGAGCTGCCCGATGGGTGGGTGCTGGAAATGGAACTTAGGTCCTCCGAAAAAGCCGGGAGGGCTCTTAACGGCTGAGTCAGCTCTCTAGCCCCTCAAAGATTTTTTAAATAAATTAAGGCATAAGGGAACCATCACACACGCACACGTGCCCACACACACACACAGTCTTCAATGATTCCTTATCAAAAGTCATAACCATTAGATCAATACCAATACAGTAAATAATAAGTTACTTTCAAAATTTCTCCAGAACATTTTTCTCCTTTATTTTTAGCCAGTTGTTTATTTTCCTGAAACACTCTCTAAACAAGTTCATTACCAGCCTGTCTATCGCTGTATCACAAGTATTAAAGCTTTGTGTTCATCTACTTGCCATTAAAAACACGACAAAACAGTCAGTAGTAGTGGCACAGGCCTTTAATTTGGGAGGCAGAGGCAGGTGGAGATTTCCAGGACAGCTAGTGCTACACAAAGAAACCCTGTCTCTCTTAAAA
>LZPO01117446.1:53258-68127 GCA_001675575.1 Neotoma lepida
AAAGAAAAGACTACCTCCTTCCAGTGGGGACATTTCAAATTCATAAAACAGTAAGTAAAAGTGGGGAAGTTAAAAAGAGGAAGAAAAACCAAGAAAGGAAGTAATTTGCAGCAATCACGGTAATTTAGCTCCAGATTGCCAAGAGGTAGATCTCAAATCTATAAAAGGTTGTAGAATAAACTAAAACCAGGGGCAGAGCTCATTTCTGTAAGCCCAGTGCTGGGANGACAGAGGAAGATGGAGGCAAGCTGAANCCTTGGGCTCACTGGCCAGCCGTTCTAGCAAAAATGGTGAGCTCCAGATTCAATGAGACAGACCCTGTTACAAAAAAGAAAATGGTGAAAGACTGAAGAACATGCCTGTGTTGGTTGGGGTTTTGTTTTATTTNGTTTTGGCAACTTCATGCAAGCTAGAGTCATCTGAGAGGGAACTTCAGTTAAGAAAATCGCCATCCAATCGGCCTGTAGGCAAGCATGTTGATATTTTCTTGATTGATGATTGATGTGGAAGGACCCAGTCCACTGTGGAAAGTGCCATTCCTGGGCAGGTGGTCCCAGGGTGTAGCAGAAAGCAAACTGAACAAGCCAGGGTNAATAAACCAGTAAGTAGGCATTCTCCATTCCCTCTGCATCTTTCCCTGCCTTCAGGTTCTTGTTCTGAGTTACTGCACTATCTTCCCTTGATGATGGACTGTAATGTGAGACATGAAGTAACAGCTTTCCTCCCTGGCCTGTCTTTGGTTGATGTCTTCTCATAGTAATAGAAAGCAGACTAAGACAGTGCCTAACATAGACCTCTGGCCCGAACACATTGCAGGCACACAAGGTCCCTTACACTGGGCATGACAAAAACCAGAAACAATTGGCTTTTTAAAATGAGGCTTATGGGACTGGAGGATGGCTCAGCAGTTAGGAGCACATGGTAGCTGATAACAGTCTGTAACCAGTTCCAGGGATAATCTAATACCCTCTTCTGGCCTTCACAGGCACTGCATGCATGTGGTATACAGACATACATGCAAGCACAGCACCCATACACATAAAATAAAAACAATAAATCTCTTTAAAGGAAAAAAATGAAGATCACTGTGTATTTTGTTCACTGCCTTTACCTAATTTTGAATTCAACATCAAAATGTATTTGCAAGCCAGTAGAAGGCATTTTGTTTACAGTTCCTTGTGACTAATGGTGTCTGTGAATCTTTTCTCCCTTTTCCCTTTAGGCTGTTAAGTCCTTTTGCTTCTAGCTCCATATCACTCTGCCCAATTTATCTTCCTACCTACTACCATTATCTTTTTTTTCAGGCCACCATCATTGCAGTTCTTACATAATCATAGCCATCAATCCAGATTTAAAAAAATCCAACAGTGAATAGTTCTCCACTACCCATAGTATAAAGTCCATACCCCTTACCATGTCTTTCCCTGGACCCTTACGTCTTGGAGAGTGAGTCTGTGAGCTGAAGCATGCTAGGCCAGCCCAACACAGCTGAGTTACATCAGTCCTAAAACTCCTTGTTCTTGTGTGACTAGTGTAGTGTATTATTTCTTTTGTCTTTTTATGAATTATTNTTAAAGCCTTTTTACTGGCCATGTGATCCCCAGTTCAAGTCCTGGGGCTCAAGTCCCCAACCTGAGCCACACCAGGTATCTGTCCTGGGAATCACTGTCTTCTCCATGCTCAGCTGCCCAATTTCACTTCTACCAACAGCCTCCATTTTTCATACTTTACATTCAAGTCATTCTGAAGGGCTTTTGTGTCCCCAAACACACACTGTATGCTATTTACTACACTGGAACACAGCCAGGCTAAACCTAATTATTCCTTCAGAACAAAGCCTGCTTGTCCTCCCCAAGAATTTTCCCTAAACCCCCTGGTGGTAAATCCTAGGCATAATTCAGGTCTTCTCCCATCTTTCACTGAACATCCTCTGTACAAATATCTCTTAAAATACATATTGCACAATTACCACCTATACCTACTTACATGTATTCTCTAGTTTGCCTGTACACTCTTTGAGAGCACAGTAGATTTTTCTCTGGATTCCTAGTGTCAAGCACAGTAGCATTCTCATTAACCGGGATATAGGTCATTGATCAAGTTCTTGATGTTAAGTAAATAAATAGTACCTACCATTAGTATTGTTGAATAAAATGGAATGGAAGGATGAACAGATGGTAATTCTAGAAACTGCATATGCTATCATCAGTATTTACATGTCTTAGGTTCTATAGCTTGCTTTGACCCTCTCAGCCCCCTATTTTAGGCAGGCTCTTTTATATCACAGGCAGGCCTGAAACTTGCTTGTAGCTGAGGATGAGCTTGAATTTTTTTTCTTAATTTAGCTAGTCCTTTGGCAGTTTCATACATGTATATAATCATTCTAGAGATTTTGAATTTCTCCCCGTCTCCTAGAGTGCTGAGATCATGGACACTGGTGTGTGCAGTGTTGGGATGGAATCCAGGGCTTGGTGCCTGTTAGGCAAGTACTCTACCAACCATGATACAGCCCCAGCCTGGGTGTTTTCAGACTATCCCAGGAATTTATTTTGTTTTTTATTTTGACATTTACTTACTTATGTTGTGTGTATGTGAGCATGTGGAGATGAGAGAACAACTCGTGGAAGTAGGTTCTCTCTCAAACTCAGGTCCCCAGGCTTGATGACAAGCACCTCTACCACTAAGTCCACTTGACTCATACCCCCAAGAATTCTTAACCTGAGATCTATAGATATCTTATCAAGATGGGTATTCCACAAACTGTCCCTCCCAACCATATGCAAAATTTTTTGAGTTTTGATTTTTTTGTGTTTACAGAAATCCATACTATAGGTGCGTGAAGGGCCTGCTTCTGTGTTGCCAACTCTAGATAGCACAGGCATACTCTCTGCAGGTGTGATGCAGAAACTCATTATCTTTCCTCGATGAATGCTAACAGAGCCTGCTGTGGCTGGGCCCAGAAGCTGTAGGATTACATCATCCAGGGCTCTTCTCTTCTTCTACTTTCAGAGCCACCAAATCCAGTTCATTCCATATCATAAATTGTCCCCAAGTTGATACTTCATTTCATCTTGGGATGGCTCATCATCTTCTCTTACATGAACTCCCAGTGTTGTTTCTGCTCACCCCAGTCCATTCTCTCCTCCATTCCTAGAGCTACCTCCTCTCAAATCTGATTTATCACCCCATTTACTATGTCCTGTACCTTCGGCAATTTTTTTCTTTTTTTCTTTTTTAAGGTTTATTTATTATGTGTATAGAAGAGGGCTCCAGGTCTCATTACAGATAGTTGTGAGCCACCATGTGGTTGCTGGGAATTGAACTCAGGACCTCTGGAAGAACAGTCAGTGCTCTTAACCTCTGAGCCACCTCTCCAGCCCATTTTTTTTTCCTAACCAATCTTGTCTTCTAAAATGCCTCCTACACCCAAATGTGTACGTCCTTGTGAAATACAGTTTTGGCAAGAACCCTGCTGAATCCTTCAGCAAGAAGCTCTGCCCTCAGCATCTCAGCCTCCACTATCCCTCAGCCGATGTCTGATCACTCAGCTTGTCCTCAGCTAACATCTTCTTTCCCCTGACATTGTCTTTTAGTCATTCTCTGTCCACTGACTTCACCTTGATCTTGGCTGTAAGTTTCCACTTGCAGTGAGTTCAGTGCAGAGCCAAATCTCTCATTTCCTCTACAAAACTCTACTGCCAGTGCCCCTGATCCAGCCGTCACTGGCAGGAATAAAGTCATAGTTATGCTACAGCAAATACCATTGAATATGTTTCCTTTTTTTTTGTTTTGAGGTTTTTGTTTTTGCTTTTCCACACCTTCCAAGTAACTTAAACTCACTGCTGACAGGAATATGGAATCTTTCACAATCCTGGATCAACCCCAGGATTGTGTTAATTTGAGCAATCCACAGATACACACTACATGCTGTGACTTTTAGTGGTGTTCCTCAGTCTTCCAAAACTCAAAAGCCAGCCATGTTGGCTCAAAACAGGGAGACTAACGCAGGAGGATTGCAACCATTTCAAAGTTAGTCTAGAGCAACATTGTGAATTCCAGACCAGCCTGGGTTACATTATGAGACTGTCCATCTGTCTGACAAAAAGCTTCTGTTGTCTCTGTCCTGATTTCTGGCATAATAGTTTTTCTTTTCTCCATTTTTCAGAGCACCCATTTCACAGTCTTGTTATAGCATTTGCTAAAAACGGCTTTAAATTTTGTGTATTAATTTCTCCCTTTAATGACATTTCAAAATACTGAATTTGGTTTGTAGCTTCTGAAGGGCCGGGACTCAAACCCAAAGTCTCATGCATACAAAGCATACATTCTACTGCTAAGACGCTCCATCCAGCCCACAATACTGAGCCTTAGTTCTGCTGTCTAGGTGCAGTGGCGTTCACTTGCAATTCCATCTGCTTGAGGGCAAGAGGAATTCCAGGTTAGCCTCAGCAACATAATGCGACTACCTCAAAGCAAAAGACAGAGCAAGGGCCAGCGAGAAGGCTCAGTGCAGAAATGTTCCAAATCTGATGACCTGAGTTCAGACTCCAAAACCTATGTGGCAGAAGGAAGAAACATTCCCACACATTGTCCTCTGACTAACACACTCACACTATGACACTTAGCACACTCCATGTCCAAAATAAATAGATTTAAAAATATAATTTTAAGAAAACAGAGCTAGCAGGCATGGTGACTCATACCTTTAATCCCAGCACTCAGGAGGTAGAGACAAGCAGATCTCTGAGTTCGAGGCCAGCCTTGCCTCCATACTGATTTTCAGGAGAGCCAGCAGCTAGGTCTATGTAAAGAGGCCTTGTCTCAAAAAAAGAAAGAAAAAAGAAAACAGATTGCATCATTTTATTTTCTTGTCCCTGAAGGTTGACACACTGCATGTTCATTATATGGCAGCACCGTGCTAAGCAATTTAGAGAGATGATTATAGTCAGGACTATAGTGAGTGCGTGCCCACCAACTCTCTGAATTCCCATCCCATTTGTGGAGAATCCTTCATTTTTATGTCTTGGGAGAGAAGAGACCACCTCACTTGGGAAAATGANTTCGGCTAGAGTCGTTCTCACTACCTGAAGCTGGAGCAGAGGCCTGGCATTAGGCCTGACCTAAGCCATCAGGAAACTTGGGCAAAACGATACAAAGATTCAGAGGTAGGGACAGATGATTCACAGTAGTGTGGGCTGCTGGGCCAGCCAGAGTTGCTAATGACTGCAAAAGTGACATCCTAAAGCTGGCCCTCATGTCCTGCACATCTAGTTCTCCACTAGCCCCAGTGGTGCTGAGAGTCTGTGGGTGTCACAGCAAAGCTTACAAATATGACACTAGGCTAAATCTCAATGAAGTGAATGGATTCAGGTTATTACTCTGAAATCATTTAATGCTTTCTTCACTTCAAACTTCCNATTATTATTTACTGGAGAATAATATTTAACTCCAATATATTCAATGAGGAACTTCTGAGGCAGTGATTCCTTGATACTTCCTTGATCTGTTTCAAGATACTTCTGCTTTTTCTAGTATCCATTCATTGCACATGGTGATGGGTTTCAGAAGGAGAAATTCTTTAAATATGTAATGTACTTTTACCATACTCACCCATGCCTCTCTTCTCTTATTCCCTTTCCCCTCTCCCTCTAATCATATATATAATGTATATATAAACATAATATGTGTATGTGTTTTTTCTAAGTAACATTATTTATCTACCCCATTAAAATTTCTTTTTACATTTTACATGCACAATTAAAATAAGAATCTCAGCGACATAGACAACAAGCACCCATTTTCCTTCTGGAACACTTGGGGAAACTGTAGTCCAAATTATTGGTCAATCCCAGCTGTTTTCAGTGTCTCATTCCAGAGTTCAAGATAATGGCCCAGTGGCTATATGGAAGGGATCATGTGGTGCCATTTGAAGTCAGAGAAAGTCAGATGACCAAGGGCAGGATAAAAATTCATATCATAGATATGTGGGGATCAAATATTGCCAAATAATTATAGCCCAGCAATCATATATACATTTGTATATTTATATATAAAATTCAAGTTGATTTTTTAAAAAGTTAGAATTCAAGCTATGGAGATGGCTCAGTAGGTAAGAGTATTTGATGCAGAAACATGAGACCTGAGTTCAAATCCCCAGTGCCCAAGTAAAAACTGGCCGTAACTGCATACATTTGTAACCCCAGAGTTGGGGGTGATGATGGCAGAAGTGGGCAGATCCCAGAAGGTGGCTGGCCAGCCAGTCTAGTCTCAATGGTGAGCTTCAGGTTCAGTGAAAGACCTTGTCTCAAGGGAATAAGGCTGAGAGCAACACCAAGACACCTGAAGTCCTCCTCTGACCTCCACAGGCACGTGGGTACATACACATGCACCAACACNCATGTGCATANANACACAAATGAAAAATTGAAAATCAAAATAAAGAGCCAGGNAGATGGCTCATCAAGAAAAGGCACTNGCTGCAAGCCTGAAAACNCNAGTTAGAANCCATGCATAAAGCTGGGTGCAATGGCTTGCAGCTATAATCCCAGCACTCCTATAGTGGGATGGGAGTCAGACACAGGAGACTCATGGGCTAGCTATCCTGGAGTACACTGTATAGTAAAAAAATAAAAACCACCAAGAGAGACTCTGCTTCACTTAAGGTATAAGGCTAGAATCAATCCCCCAAAATTGTCCTCTGGCATCCTCAGGCATGCTATGGCACACACACCCCTGTAATGACACAATATATATCTTCTCTCTCCCCCTCACCAACACACATACTAATAAAAATAAATTTTGAGCAAATAAATAGAGTATGATACATTTCCAAAAGGCATGTGGAAGGCTTTCTAAATGTTATTTGTGTGTGAAATGTCCCCCACAGTTCATGTTTCTGAACCTCTGATCCCCAATAGTGACAATTTTGGGGAAGGTTATGGAAACCTTAAGAGGTGGAGACTCACTGGAGGAGGAGGTCGCTGGGGGAAGGCCTTCCAGGTTTTTGTTGTTGTTGTTGTTGTTTTGTTTCCCGAGACAGGGTTTCTCTGTGTAGTTTTGGTGCCTCTTCTGGTCTTCCAGTTTTATAGTCCTGTCCCACATTCTGACTACATAGNTCCTGACTGCCAATGCCATGTGGCCAACCACCTTCTACCCTGTGGTCATGACTTCTTCACCATGATGGACTGTATCTCCTGTCTTCCCTAAACTGCTCCTTGTCAGGCATTTTGTCACTGAAGAAAAAAAAAGTAACTAAGACACTAGATACTGATGACGGTCTATTTTTTTTAACCTAGCAAGATGTTACATGGGTGTGTTCACATTGTGATTTTTCATTGTGCTGTACATTATCTCTCTGTCTCTCTGTCTCTCTCTCCCTCCATCCTCCCCTCCCTCCATCCTCCCATCTCTCCCTCCCTGCACTTTCTCCTCCCTTTCTTTTTGTTTGTTTATTGTTGTTTAGACAGGGTCTTGCTGTGTAGCCCTGCCTGACCTGGAACTCCTAGTGACTGCCCATCCCCATCTTTAGTGTTGACATTAAATGTGCATGCCACCACACAGGTGTGGTGATATATTGTGTACCCTAATAAAATTTGCCTGAATATCAGAGAGACAAAGGAATAAGCCATTGCCACATCTCACCTCTCCAACTCCACGAATCCTCTGATTGAACGTCCCTGAGTCCTTAGCCAAAAGCTCTCTAGCCGAAAAGACTTTAGTTCCTGTTTCCTCACACCTTATATACCTTTCTTAGCCCAGACATATTACTTTGTTCCTAGTGCTGGGATTAAAGGCATATGACTTCCCAAATACTGGTAGCAGAGGGATGAGATCTCAAGTGCTGGGATTAAAGGCATGTGACTCCCAAGTACTGGGATTAAAGGTGGGTGCCACCACTGCCCGGCTCNGTTTCTCTCCTAGACTGAGTCAATCTCATGTAGTCCAGGGTGGCTTTGAACTTACAGAGATCTAGATGGATCTCTGCCTCTCAAGTGCTAAGATTAAAGATGTGTGCCACTACTGCCTGGCATCTATGTTTAATCTAGTGGCTTGTTCTGTTCTCTGATCTTCAGGCAAATTTTATTAGGGTACACAATATATCACCACATTTCCCCTTTTTTGTCTAAAGTAATAAAAGAGGGTTATAACTAATATAAGAAAACTACATATAATAAGTACAATAAATATATACAATATATACAGTCAAGAATTATGTTAACAATGCCTAGTCCATTAACAATTGACAAATTCAGAGAAAAAATTATTTATCCTATTTTGGTAAGTCCAAAGTGTTGTACCTAATTCACTTTCTATCCTAACTTGCTTTACTAACCAAAAACTATCTTTCGATGTCTTTCAAACTTATGCACTTTACACCTCTTTAGTGAGTTTCTATTCTGAATTTGTTAACCAGGAAAACTATAACTATAACTATCTAGTCTTCGACTCCCTCAGAGACCTAAGAAGGAAAGATTACCTAAGTAAGCAGAAAGTGCAAACAAGCGACTTCCAAAAAATGTGAGAAATGACAAAAACAGCTGGCTGCCTGGAGAGCCACCCAAGGTTCCTCTGAAATGTTGGGACATCGATTTTCAGCCTACAGGCTTAGCATATCTGACAGACTTTTCTGTGAAGCAGGATTTTCTGAAGGGCCTTCCTACCTTGTCTTGGCAAAGTTTCAGTCCTTTCTTTTGTGTCTTGCTTGTCCATTTTGGACAGTATACTGTCAGCAGTCGAGGAAAGGGCATTTTTTTTTGCCCAGTGGCTAACTTGCCACAAAGAAAGTAAACTCCATAAGGAGTTTCTTCAATGCCCATCATCTTCTCTGAAGTAGATTGGTGCTGCCAGGTGCAGACATGTCTCATAGTCATTAAAAAAAAAAAATCTATGTTATTAAAACATCTTAAATGAGCCAGGCGGTGGTGGCGCACACCTTTAATCCCAGCACTTGGGAGGCAGAGGCAGGCGGATTTATGTGAGTTCAAGGCCAGCTTGGGCTACCAAGTGAGTTCCAAGAAAGGCACAAAGCTACACAGAGAAACCCTGTCTCGAGAAAAAAAAAATCTTAAATGTCATATTCTGTAGATCTCTGAAGTGTTTGAAGATGACCTGTCTATCTAAAATATAACTGTTTGACCTTGAAAACATACTTAACCTGACACATTCCATTGTAATAGGTGACTAACAACTAACCTGCATTTCTTTAAATCCTAATTAGTTGGTAATAATAACTTTCTAGGACTAGGAATTTGCATTACTTTGTTAAATGAGCTGTATAGGTACAATACCTTGAACAAGAGTAGAAATATATGTACAGTATGTTCCAACAGGAATAATCTCAAATTTGCATAAATATACAAAATTTGTATACAATATACAACAATCCAATCCAATGTAAAATATTTAAAACTAGTAGTTGCTTTTTTAAAAGTAGATTCAATAATCTACCTTTTTATTTTATCATATCCATATTCTCCCTTTTTTTCTTTTCACAGTAGATTCAATAATCCACCCTTTAACCTATCATTTCTATATAGTACATTTCCTATATCACACAGGCACTTCTTTCTGTTTTAAAGGGACAGATTTTGCTCTGTTGGTCAGACTAATTCCAACTCCTGGACCCAAGTGACCCTCCTGCCCTATTGCTCTCTCAGTGTGAATTCCAACACTTGAGCTATCAGGAGACACATTCAAACTGTGTAGCACATGCCCTCTATGACTTATAAATCCTTTTACCAACACAGAAGCTTCTGGGCCCTGAAGTTTGGTTGTCTGTGAAGGCTTCATTTCATAGGCACAATTCAATCAATCCCTAGGCACTGATGATGATTCCAGCCCTTTCCTCCTCTTTGGAGATCTGGGTCTGAGATGTAAGAATGAAAGGAAAGTCATAGTGAAAGTGACATCAGGAATATATTTAAAGATAGAGGGGAAGCCAGTGTGAGCTTTGGTCACCTTGACCTTGACTGCAGGCATCTGGAGGTTTTGATCACCACACAGTGTCCAGAAGCTCAGGATGCCTGCAGGAGGTTATACTTGCACTGTGGATACTTGCTAGGTGTGATAGTTTGAATGTAATCATGGCGAGTGGCACTACTGGGAGGTGTGGCCTTATTGAAGGAAATGTGTCACTGTGCAGGTGGGCTTTGAGGTCTCTTTTGCTTAAGCTTTGCTCAGTGTCACAGACCGTTTCCTGTTGCCTCTGATCAATACGTAGGCAGTACCATGTCTGCCTGCACGCTGCCATGCTCCCCGCCATGATGATAATGGACTGAACCGAAAACTGTAAGCCGCCCCCTCGATTATTATCTTCCTTTATAAGAGTTGCCATGGTCATGATGTCTCTTCACAGCAATAGAAACTCTAACTAAGACACTAGGTATATAGTTCTTCTGTTTCTTCTGCCAGTCACGTGGTTCCTAGCACATGGCTATTGATTTTACTCAACATTCAGTAGACATTTCCTGCAAAGGAATGTTCATTGCTTCATAATGAAATCTATCCTACTTGCTGTCTCCTTAATCTAGAAACTATATTAATATATTAATACATATATTAATATAGAGCTATCTGGGTTTTTTGTTTGTTTGTCTTTTGTTGTTGCTGTTTTCAAGACAGGATCTTACTATATAGCTCTGGATATCTAGGAACTCACTGTGTAGTTTGAGGCTGGCCTCGAACTTACAGAGATCTGCCTGTCTCTGCCTCACAAGTGCTGGATTTAAAGGCATGCACCACTGCATACTTTGTTTTGAGACAAGGCCTCATATAGTCCAGGATGGACTTTACCTCACTAAGTAACCCATAGATGACCTTGAAGTCCTGATCTTCTTGCCTCCACCTCCCAAGTGCTGACATTACAGGTGGGTGCTGTCCCTGGTTCCAAACAAAGCGATTTTACATAAAGCTTTCCTGTTTGATTTGCTAGACAAGGAATTTGCTTGCTGATATGCCATCGAGCCCTCACAGCCTATGACTTGACTAATCACGCCAGCATACAGGCTCCTTCCTGCTTTACTGCTGCTGAGCTGATTAGGAATGGAGGAAGCTGAGCTGGTGACATGGCCCAGCAGGTAAAGGCACTTCTGTGCAACCCTGATACCAGAATTCTGTCCTGAGATCCACAGGTCACTCCTGCAAGCTGTCCCTGACCTCTGTATACTCCCTCCACCCCACAAATAAATACATGTAGTCATTTTTTAAAATAAAAAGGTAGAAGAAACCAAGAAGGCCAATTGTGACAATAAAAGATGTTTATTTTATTCCCTACCATTCAAGAAGTTAAGAATGTTTTAGAACCTCCATGCCAGAAACTGGGGACAGAGACCAATATATATGCATGTATGTGTGTATATGTATATATAATAATGTTATATACTGTATGTTATATAGAATAATAAAATAAAATATTATATTAACATACAATTAATATATTTACATATTAATATAATATTAAATTATATATTATTTTATATTTATGAGTGTTTTGCCCATATATATATATATATACACACCATGATCATATCTGGTGCTTTTGGAAGTCAGAAGAGAGTGTTTGTTGGATCTCCTGGAACTGGAGTTACAGATGATTCTAAGTGACTATGTGGGTTCTGGGAATTGAATTTGGGCCCTCTGCAGAAGCAGCATGTGCNCTTAACCATCTCTCCATTGGAAAATATATTTCCGTATTACGTCACAATATTACACTTCTGTTAAAAGCTCCCCACCCCATGTCAGGGATTGAACCTAATGCTTCAGACAATGCTTCTTTTTTTCTAGTTCTTCTGGATTTTTTGTTTGTTTTCAATTTTAATTACATTTTATTTATTGTATGAGTGTGGGCACATGTGGGGACTAGAGGACAACTTGCAGGGGTCAGTTCTCTCTGTTCATCATGTGAGTTTCAGATATTGCAGTCAGGCCTGATGACAGCTTCACCCGCTGTGCCATCTCTCTCCCCCACCCCCCACTCCCTTTCATTGTTCCTTTTCCCTAATGCTAGGGGCAGGGCCCAGAGGTTCGTGAAGTCTTGTTTTGTTTCTGAATGTTTAATTACTTTCTCTTGGAAGAGTTACATTAAAATAGCTGACATGATTGTTGGATTGTTGAGGAAAACATGTAGGAAAATCTGGTGTAGGGGCCTCTAAGGTGGTTCTGCAGGTAAAGGCACCNGCTGAGCAAATCCACAGACCCTGAGTTCCATCCTTTGAACCCACATAAAGGTGCAATAAATGACTCCACATAGTTGTCCTGTGACCTCCACATAGCTGCTGTGCATGGTACTTGTGCCCATACACACAGAGCACACATCCAGTACACTTTTATAAATACTACTTTAAAAGAAACTGTTGTGTAGACGTGTGGTAGCACATGCCTGTAACCGTATCACTTAGGTGGCAGAGGCAGGTGGATTGCTTTGAGTTCAAGGCCATCCTGGTCTATATATCAAGTTCCAGGCCAGCCAGGGCTACATAGTGAGATCCTGTCTTATAAAACTAACAGTAAAAAACATTGTTGTGAGGGGTTGGAGAGCTGGTTCAGTGGTTAAGAGCACTTGTTACTCTTCCAAAGGACAACGGTTTGATTCCCAACATCCACAGGTAGCTTACAGCCATCTGTAACTCCAGTTCCAGGGGACCTGATGCCCTCTTCTGGCCTCCTCAGACACCAAGCAACACACACACACACACACACACACACACACACACACACACACATACACACACACACACATATATCCAGGCAAAGTACTCATATGCATAACATAAAAAGAAATAAATCTTAAAAATTGTTGTAGGAAGCCTTGTGATTTTCCAAATGTACTGTGCATGAATTCCTGACATAAATTAGTGGAATGTTTATTAATAATGTAAAGACAAGTCACCTAAATGAATGCACATTAATTAATAAAAAAAAATCTAAGGTACTTTCTGGGTATAATAAACTTTTAAAAGTTTTCNTTTTGATGTTTTAAAACAAATGCTCATAGGGGGATGTGTTTAATTGTGCAAAGGTGTGNTGATGCACAGATGCCGTCCCAGCTGCTCAGGAGCCTGAGGCAGCAGCAAGATCGCTTAAACCCTGGTGTAGAACAGTGGGCAACACTGAGATACTCCGATTTTTCTGTCTGATTCTACATGGGCCTGAGAGTGTAACTCAGTGTTAAAAGCATTTGCCTAAGGTAAGCAAAGCCCTGGCTTCAAATCCCAAAACCTCAATGAAGAATAAAATTTGATCTACAATAGCAATATTAACCAGAGAATTAGGAAGCACCCTACCTTAATATAAACCCTCCGAATGGTTCCGAGCTCAAAAATATCATCCTAAACTGAGAGTGGTGATTCATGTCTTTAATCNCAGCACCTGGAAGGAGACAANGCAGGCAGATCTCTGTGNGTTAGAGGCCAGCNTGGTCTATCTAGTGAGTTCCAGGCCAGCCAGGGCTACACAGAGAAGGCCTGTCTCATAAGCAAACAAACAAAAAACAAACAAATGAAACAAAAAAAAATTCTATTGTATTACTGAACACTGAGAATTTTTAAATATTTATTTGTGTGTGTGTGTGTGTGTGTGCGAGCGTGTGCACATGTGCACACACGTCACAGTGTACATGTCAAGGTCACAGGACAACTCTCTGGAATCAGTTCTCTCTATAGATCTTTATGTGGACTCCAGGGACCTAAGGCAGGTTACAGGGTTACTTTATCAGTGCCTTTACCCACTGAGCCNTCTCATTAGCCCATTGGAAATTTTTAAAACACCTTTTATAGTTATTGCAACAGGGGTATATCATCAATGCATCCAAGTTGTCCCTAGACAGAATATTACTCTTAGTACATTTAAATCTTGTCGCATTTAAGGTTAAGCCTTAGTGTTGGCATTATTCAAATTGTGAATAGTAATATCATGTAATGGATGATTGTTAGTTGGGTGGCTTGTTGGTTTGTGACAGGATCTTACTATGTAACCCTGGCTGGCCTGAAACTCACTATGTTGACCAAGCTGGCCATGGATTTGTAGCAGTCCTCCTGTTCCTGCCTCCTGAGGGCTGGGATTACAGGCATGTGCCACCCCTGCCATGTAATGGTTTTTTTAAGGACATTTAAAAAAATCACTACTGCTTCAGAAAGAGAATGAGAATTATTTCTCAGCTGTGTGCTGAGAAGGGGCAAAGAAAAGCAGATGCAGGGAGAACTGTCTTTTCTAGGAGGGTAAATGTCAGCAGTGTCTCTCAAGTCTGAAGCTATTGCTTACACTAAACTCCAGTTAATGAACTTAAGTCTTGCACTGGGCTTTCTTGGTTACCTAGCAACTTAACATTATGACCCGTGATTGTATCTAGAGGATAATTTCTCCAGAGGTTATCCTATTTGTAGCCAAATCTCTCAAAATTCAAGGAATAAAAATTGAAAAATTGTTAAAATAATCTGCCAATTAGCATTTCAACTTCTAACAGCAGTAACAAATTTATTCTAAAGCCCACCACAGGTTTAGGATGGAGTTCAGTTGGTAGAGTGCTTTGCCAAGCATGCATGAAGCCCCAGTGGGTTCCCAGCACCGCACAAAGGGCACGGTAGTGCAATCTCAGCACTCAGGGATAGAGGCAGAAGGATCAGAAGGCCATCCTCAACTCCCTAGGGAGTTCTTGGCTATATGACCCTCTCCGCNCCCCCCCCACAACCCACAATCCAGGGCTCACTTCTGTGTGTAGTTGATACCTCCTTCAGGTGTGGTCTCTTCCATTTTCCTCTACTCCAGCTCCTTCCTTTTAACATATGTCATTTTTCATATCATAATCCTCTCTGGATTCCATACACTCACAGTGGCTTTGCCATACATAAATCTTTTTAGTTAATTTAGGTTTTTT
>LZPO01117448.1:0-16526 GCA_001675575.1 Neotoma lepida
TTATGTGTGTATGTGTTTGTATGGGGGGGTGTCTGTGGGTTTGTGTGTGTGTTACTAGACCCAAGGCTTTGCACAGGCAAGCACTGTACCACTCTTCCTTGCTACCCCCCCTAGCTCCTTCTGTTTATTTGGGGTCTGGGTGTCGCTAAGTTGCCCAGGCTTCCCTTGAATTTACGGATGTCCTGCCTCAGCCTCTTGAGTATCTGGGTTTATAGGCCTGTGCCACTAGATGTGGCATAAGTGTATCTTTCTTGTTGTTCTATTAAGCCTTTTTAAACCAAGGGCTTGACCTGCTGACGACTGTGCCCTGGGAAGAGTCAGGGTGCTAGTGCTAGGTCACTCAGAAGAGATGGAATCTAACGAAAATCTGCTAGGACACTGGCAGCAGATCATTGAAATGAGGCTTGGGTCTGGAGAGATGGCTTAGCTATTAAGACACTTGTTGTTCTTGCAGAGGACCTGGGTTCAATACCAAGCATGCACAAGGTGGTTTACAACCATCTATAACTCTAGTTTTAGGCAATCCAACACAACACGCTCTTCTGACCTCCACAGGCACCAAGCACACATGTGGTGTTCATACATACATCCATGCAAACTCTCATACACATAAAAATAAAATAAATAATTTTTTAATTAAAAAGAAGTAAAGTTTAAGTTAAGTCTGTCAAAGCAGAAGTGAAGGAAAGAGACAGTCACCAGCGACACCACTGAGGAAGTGAACATTTCTGTCTCTGCATGAGGAGGAGATGGGAGTATGCACAGTGCAGGAAGCAAGATCCAGGTTCTTCAGGGGTTCTTGTTGAGAGAGGAATGTAATTGACAGGTAGTAAGGGAATAGTTTTGGAAAAGGAGTCTGTCTCACTTAAGGTATCAGCAGAGTGGCCATGCAATATCGCCAAGCAGGCAGAGGAGAAGTTTGGGATTGAGCTGGGAGAATGAGGTGGTGCCTAGGTTCGTAGATACAAATCATTGTTTGAGTGATGATCATTTAAACATAGGCATTCTGGGCTGTACATGTCCCTCAGTGGCAGAGCCCTTTCCTAACATAGGCAAGGCCCTGGGTTTAATCCCCAGCAGTATGAATGAATGGATCTCATATTAGTCACTTCAATGCTTTTTACCATATTTGAGTGAAATTTATTTTCTTACTGAATTAATGTTCTAACTATTTTAAATATTGTGGTTTTTAACAATATAATCTAATTCTAAACAATGTCTATGAAGTCTTGAGTTTGATGTGGTGCATATAGTTTTTAAGTACCCAATAAAAGAAATGTATAATTACTGCATTTATGACTGTGTGATAGCAGCACCTTTTAACAATTTAACATTTCTGAAATTTTAAGGAGTGTTTTGCATACTGGCATCTGACAGACTGTGAGGCCTAAACAGTAGTGGTGACTATTTGTCAGGGTATGAGCCATGTGGTTGAGGACTTGGGGACATTGATGAAGAACAGTAGTTCAAAAGTGTAGACCACCGATGTGTGAGAGCATTTCATGAAAAACTCGGCTTGTTTGTTTTGCCTATATTTCCCCTTCCATGCATGTGCCAGGGTGAAATCTCTCTAAAGTGAGTTGGAAGAGATCTGTGTAGTGTGGAATAAAAGAGGGGGAGAGCACCTAGTCACTGTCCAAGGTTAGATTAAACAAAGTAGACAAGGAAAGAAAATTATTCATACTCCACTTAAAGTCAAGCTTCAGTGCTGCCTTGTGGAAGCATGTTTATACTCCCTGGAATAAGTAAAACAAGACCTCCAGGAGGTGTTAATGGAAAAGAAGAGAGCTGCTGAGCCCAGGGACTTTGCATTTTGGAGGCAGAGGAGTTGGAAGAAGTGATAGAGGATGTGGAGGTGACTGGGTGTTGTCCCATCATGGAAGCCAAAGAAAAAGAAGCTGATTAGAGTAACCAGATGCGCAGAAGACCAGAGAATATTCTAGCAGGTAAGACAGGGTGGCTTTGGCAAGTAGGAGTGCTTGAGCAGTGGAGTTGAGCCTGAATGCACATCTCACAGAGATACAGACCCAAAGGGAAATGATGAAAGGGTAGGCAGTGCTCACAGGAGCATGAACAGTGGCTCCTCTCAGGCTCTCACCATTCTCCTGTGCTTTGTGGCACTGGTCATTAATAATAGCAGCGGATTTGTGTGGCTTTCCTCACCTACCCGCCAGATGAAGTTTTAAGCACAGATACCAATTTCAGATTGGTAATACCCTGTTTTATACTCTCTCGGGTTCCTAAGTTTGTTTTAGAAAACTCTGAAGTCTGGAGGCCATTTCTCCACTGGATATATTTGTATGTATATCCGCTTTATCAGGAACGTGGTTGCATTCAGGTCTGTTGTCCTGTATGCCTTTGTTGGTGGCTGCATTCCATGGGGCTCAGTCTTTCAGGCTTGTGTGTTTACTAACTATTCAGATGCCTTGTGGCATTCACACAGATTATGTAAAATAAAAAAATACATTATTAAGGCTGTGGATGCTGTGAATGGATTATTACAATTTGCCTATCATGGTAATGGCACCTGTTAGAGGTGTGATACAAAAGGCAGTGACAGGCAGTGTAATTTAGTAATTGTGGCCATTGTACTGTATGGCTGGTCAGTTCACCAGGCAAGTACAAAGGAGGCAGTGTTATAGCAGAGCAGGGGTGGGCACACTTAATAGAGAGAGCTAGTTGTGTACTGAAAGAGACTTTTGGTGGAGGGCTAACTCCCAGGGGGCAACTTAGAATGAGTTGAAAAGAATGAACAGAAGTACAAAACTGGTACAGGTTTTCCTATTTCAGCTCTTAAAGTGACAGACGAACTATATGGGTGCACATTGGCAGTACTTTTTCCTGCTGCCAAAATAGCTTATTTTCCTCTTTCAAAATCCCCAGTCAAAGTTGCCTTGTCATATGGCAGTCACATATAATGTACTCTTGTCTTCTTGTCTTCTCCCATTTGTAAAGCATACTGTATCAAAGTTCACAGTGAGCTGTCAGGGAGGCAGGTGCACTGAAGTGTGAGAAGACCATTTGCCTACAGTCCACAATGAATCTGAGGAACACAGGTCAGCACAGGCTCAGAAGAGACAGAAACACATGCATCCTTGCCTTTATTGGTCCTGCTTGTCTTACCATCGTCATCGTCATCTTTACTCATTATTATTACTTTAATATCATAGATGATTTTGCTGCTACTACCAAAACCCTATCACACTGTCGGTCACTGTAACTGAGGACTAACTGGAGCATCAGATGATGGGTGATAGAAGCAATAGTGAGAACAAATGTAGATATTTTTTCCAGTCTGCTTAAGACTTCATGAAGTCAAGCTATCTCCCAGGGTGCTGTCGAGTCATACTTAAGAATGGAGTGAGGAAGAAGAGAATAGGAAAAGAGAAAACCAAATGCGCCAAAAGGACTTTCATTCCCAAGGCAGTGTATGCCCTAGGTTCACTTATGAAGGAATGTCAGGCTGAGCCCCAAGCGTCATCCCCTTGCCATGTCTGTTGTGCCTAGAAAGTATAGGACGTGCCATGTGGAGTGGCAGCTCCCTTGCCTGATGCCGACTTACTCACCTTCGTTCTTTCCTACATTTCAGTTGTGAGTGACAGTAAGGTGAGCCTCTTAGGCTGCAGATGGACCACATTTCATGGGCCACGCATTTCCTCCTCTAACTTCTGCGTCGACCTGTGTGGACTGTGGTAGAATCACCATCCTTCTCAGCATGGGGGAGCATGTCGGGGTCTGCAGCTCATGTCCAGCAAGTTGGACCAACATCTTCACATTCTATGTTTATTTAGAGAATTTGCTATAGGTGAGGGTTATATATGGAAAGAAATGTCTGCAGTAATGGTTCATTTAATTCTATAGAGTTTGGGAGCAAAGTGGCCATAATAAATTTATATTTGATAAGTTTTCAAAGCAGAGTTATACAGAATAGTCAAAGGCTCTAGAATGCTATCGTAGGCTAGTATCTACATATCACCCTACCAGTTTTGTTCCTAAGAGACCACTTGGCTTGTTCTTTTCATTATGGGTGGATCAGCTTATATAGAATATATAATATTGCTGGGAGCCAGCCCAGTTTTAATAAAGGGCCACACAGAAGAAAATGCATGCCACAATGCCAATTCACATCTCTTAGCTTGTGTAAGTGGTGCTGCCAAAGTCTTCAGTATGAGTGGGTGAGGTGTGCCGCTACTCCCAGTCACAGCAACAGGACTTTGGCCATCAGCCCATTGGAACAGGCATGCCGCTTACAAGGATGCCAGCAGTAGAGCACTGTGTAAAAGTTAAAACGTAGTTTATGCTTCGACTGAACTGAGTAGCATTGCAGCTTGGTACTTTTCTTTGTGCCAGTTTGGCATTTAAACACTCTTCACAGGGGAAAAAAAAAAGGATGTCACTTTCATGAAAGGACTTTTCTGTATAAAGTTAGCATTTAGAATCTTCTTGGTATATGCAATGGTATATGCAGGCATAAGTGTCCTTCCTCTACTTCCCAGAAAGGCTCCAAGCTTTGCAGAGTAGCCATGGGGGAAAATGAGAGTGTCGTGGGGAGCAGAGAGAGGAAGGGAAGGAGAACTCTCTGCTTTTGCATCATGTCAGTGACTTCGGAAAGAATTAGCATACTGACTTCCTGCATAGGACAGTTTTCTGCAGCTCTGGCCACCCTCCATGCAGGAGTAAATTCTGGGTATTGGACACAGACAGGGCTGATCTAGGAATCAATACTTTCCAGCTTAAAGATTGCAGTTGTTTCTCATCAACCCNCCTGGGCTTCCTGAGGCTGAGGTCAGGGATGTGGCCACAAACCCACGTGTTCATCAGTCCTCTGTTGTGTACAGTGTATAAATGGTAATGTGGATAAACACTGCCCTCTCACACCGCATAATTATGTTGATTGCTGAAAAAACCCAGCAACCTACCAAAATATCACAGGAAGCTATTTCTAACACAGCACAACTTTGCTCTTTCTGGCTAAGTGCAGTCACTGGTTTTTCTTTCTTTTTTTTTTTTCCCCTTCAAAATGATGTGTTCTTGTTTCAAGCATTCAGATGATGCAAAACAGATTTCTGTGGCAACATTCTTTTTTGCAGCCAAAAAATCATCCAGGAAGCTCTACATCCCCTCCTAGGCTGATGTCTATTACAGATCCTTTGTGTTACTGGTGTGAACTCATTTCGTTTTAAAATTTAAAAAAATCTACTTTGAATTATTTTTAGGACAGCTAATAGGGCCAGTAAAATACTTAGTAGTGGGAAGTCAGGGTTGTTAAATAATTAGTTTAAATGAATAAGAATAAATGAGCATTACTGTTTTCCTGCTTGATTCTGAATGAAACTGACTTCTATCAGAGACTTCATGAGTTTTTCAACCAAATAAAATAAAGATTGATTTTGAGATTGTGTGTGACCCTTATACCCAGAGAAGCAAAGAGTGATTTCCTCCTTAGTCACTGACACCGGCTTCCTCACACCTTGTCCACCTTTATTCCTTCTTTTGCTTTCTGCCCTCTTCCTCCTCTAGCTGTCACCTTAGAAACAATTCAGCCGAGTCAGAAGCCCAGACAGTGACTCTCACATCCATGCTCAAAAGACCGAAGTAAACACACTCCCAATTTCGCATCCCCAACATCTCCGTTTTGCACATCCTACTATTACAGCACTTAGTTTCAGAGTAACCACTGGTGATTTTGTTGGCTAAAAATGGCCTGTGGTTTTTAGCAGCAAACATGTCTTATGCTTTCACAGACCTTGACATTTAAACTCAGAAACTGCACATCCATAAACTTAGCTTATTTGTATATGGTTGTGTAGGTTAACATTTTCACTTGTTTGTCTGATGTTCTTAGCTGGAGCAGACTGGCATTCAGTGTTTTAATGTCTCTGACACTATTTGTGGAATACTTATTCCTTTTCAAAGTAATAAAAATCAGTTGTTTTGAAAATGCTCAAATAAAATTTGTGGGAAATTATTATTTTGCTATTTGTGGTATGTCCCAAAATGTATTTAAGGTTCTGTAGCTCTATAAATATTTCTGAGTAAACACAATTTTCCAAAAATTCACCTAGCAAATGTAATACTTAATGTGTCCCTGCCCTTGTAGTCACCAGTCATCATGGAAACTTTAAGGACATGTAATCTATATATTCTCTGCCCTTAAGAAGCCTATAACATGAGGTAGAGAGATGGCACAGCAATTAAGAGCACTTGCTGCTTTTGAGAGGACCCCAGTTCAGTTCCAAACACCCACATTGGAGTTCACAAGCATCCTTGCCTCTACTTGCCCGTGCCTTCCTCTGACCTCCATGGGCACCAAGCACACACATGGTGTATGCACACATATGCAGGCAAAAACTCAAACATACAATAAAATGAATAGATGTAACAGAAAGGAGCTAATAACATACGAGAAGGAAAATGTTAAATATCAGATTAAATAAACATGACAGTAACCAATGAAAGGCATCAGAAAAAATACCAAGGGAAAGGCTGTTGTGCTGCCTGCTGGACACTAATGGGCCTGGAGGAGGGGATAAGGACAGCAAAGGGGGTATGAGTGTTGCATAGACTCCCCGACACTCATATCAAAGGGGACCTTTGCAGAAAGCATGATGGTTAACTAAAGGAATACTTCTTAGAGAAATTAGTGGGATGGCCACATTTTTCTAGGCGTAGTTCAATAACTTGCTCACAATTAGGTTCCTGGTGATATAACTGGAATTGTTTTTAATGGTATAAAAACCAGTAGAATGTTTTTCCTCACTGTTACAGGAGAAAAACAACTCCTCAACTGTTTTCTCCACTCTGAATGTATCATCTTAGTGGAGAGATTTCTGCCCTTCATTTGTGCTTTGTTAGTTTTAGTCGAATGTGCTTTCAAAGATCCTTCACCCACAGTGAAATGAAGTTAACAGGCATGCTGCTGGGGCTCAGGAAGGAACGTGGAGTAGCTTGAGTTGGGGGAATGTGTGCTGGGGTCTTGACAGGGATCTAAAAGTACTATGCAGTGTGTCTCCATGTGGAACTCAGCCTATGAAAAGGAAATGCTTGACAAGCAACAGAAATAGATAAGGAAAAATGAGTAGCCTGGGGCAAAAAATAATAGAATATATTTTTTAGCCCATCTTAAATAGTTGTAATATTTAGGCCCTATCATTCCTTTTTGAAGAAAAAAGCCTCCCAATCACTATTTTTTGCATGAGTTTTAGAGTATCACTTCGCAGTCAAGCACTCACAGGAAGGACTACTTGTTGAGTAGTAGGGAAGTAGAAGTTAGTAAGGACTGGAAGTGTGTGGGAGCACTTTGGAAGTTAGTATTGCATGTATAGGTTGGAGCTCCATGAACCTTCCTTTCAAAGGAACCATAATGCTCTCTTACAAAGTGAGGCATGAAGACACTGCTTCACTCTGAGTGGATTGCAGGTGGAGATGGGGTCTCTCCTAAATCTTAGACCTGCAAGTAGTAAGTCAACCTTGAAGAAAAGGAAGCAGAAAAGTGTGTGAGCTTTCTCGGCATTGCAAGGCCACATTCCACGCACAGGCATTCACTGTGCAAGATTGCAATGTGGTATGCCATCACTGGTGGCATTAACACCCATGCCAGCAGTCACTGTGCCGTAAGTTTGCTTAGTCACATTGCTGCTTCCTCAGGCCTGTCCACCATTCTTACCTCTCTTCACTCGCTTGCAGGACTCCATCCCGAGTGGAGGCACTTATTTCATCGGCTAGCACCTGTGCTCTTCCATAAACTGCTCTGTACTTCTCAGTCTTTCACTACCTGCCCATTCCTTTCCTCAGCATTTGTAGCAAAGGAGAAAAGTGGAGTATCTATCCCCAAAGAGAACTGTTTGCTTTTTGTGATGTCTAGGAATGGATTTATCTCCATAGAACTAAAACCTGTTTGGGAAGGGTGTGTGTGTGTGTGTGTGTGTGTGTGTGTGTGTGTGTAAAATTGAGAATAGTTCACATACTTGTTTATATGCATAAGTGTGGCAACAAGAAGTCAACTTTGGAGTAGTTCCTCAGGAGCCATCCAGCTTGTCTCTTTAGATTGGATTTCTCATGGGACCAGAAGCTTACTGGTTAGGCTGGTCTGCCTGGACACCAAGCCCCAGGATCCTCCTGGTGGTGGTGGTTGTTGCTGTTTGTTTGGGTTTTATAGGCTCTGAGCATTGAACATGGGTCCTCATGCTTACAAGGCAAGCACTTTACTTAACTGAGCCATCTCCTCAGGCCAAACTTTTATCTTCTTAATAAGTAGGGAATGGGATGAGGAAAGAGAAACAAATTGTTTTTAGAAGCATTTGCTACATCTACAAATAATGGCGATGGAAGTTGGTGACACTTGTCATGCATTGTCCCATGGGTCCAGCACGTGTTAGTTCTCCTTCCATCCCCAGATGATGTTAGCCTTTTCCTCATTTAAAGAAAGGAGCCCACTAAGAGTTTGGTAAAGTCTTTGCTAAAGGTGAGACTGCAGAAAATGCTAGAATAGGAATGTAAACCAGCCATGTGACATCAGAATCTAAGTTCTTGATGTGAAAATTATCACTCCACACAAATTTCAAGCCACAAAAGAGAAAAGTTTCTATTACAAAAGCCTGGACTGGTTTCGTGAGATCTGCAGTTGTGTTTCCTTCAAGGTGTGGCTGTGGCTCTTTTTTATAGATCTAGTGTGTCCAGGGTATGAAGGACCAAACCTTAATGACCAGGTGCTATTTAAGTGTAGATTCTAGTCTTCATGAAACAATATTTTTGAACTCAGACTGTGAACTTCGTAGCTGAAGACAGGCTGCAATGAAGAGGCCTGCTTCCTTCCCCCTGAAGGATGTAATGAGAAACTAAGTTAAACTGCCCTACAAGAGCTGATGTTAGACCAGTAGCTGTCCACCTGGCTCAACATTAGAATCAGCAAAAGGTTTAAAAATGAGTTTGGTCCAGCCCCATCTGAGTCTCCANGGATGGGCTGTTGAGCATCTTCCCAGATGTTTTCCGTGCTGGTAAAGATTGAGAAGCACCGCCTTTAGCATCTTAGTGTATTTTCACAATTAGTGGTCAAAGATAGGCAGCTGTGACATGAAGACCCTTCATCCCCTCCTTTGGAGAGTTCCACAAAGAGATTGGAAGGGGCCTCTTCTGGGTGTGTTTGTGCCAGCAGTCCCACCTACATGCAGACTGGAATATGACCCCACTACCCACCTTATGAAGGACATCTAGTCTCTGTCTTCAGCTTGGTCATGTCAGTTATTCTCTGGAAGCACTTGAGTCTATAACCCCTGAAGTGTATGCTCCTTTATTTTACCTGATTTTCAGAAGTGAGTATAGTGTGTTAGTTAATTTCCCATTGCTGTGATAGAACCTTGACCNGGGTAACTTATAGAAGATGGAGTTTATTTGAGGTTTGTGGTTCCAGAGGGTTGAAAGTCCTAAGTGGTGGAGTGGAGGCAGCAGGCAGCAGGCTGCAGGTACAACAGTTGGAGCAGGAAGCCGAGAGCTCACATCTTGAACCCCAAGCATAAGGCAGAGAGAGCAAACTGGAGGTAGGTGAGGCTTTCTTACTCTGAAAATCTGCCTCCAGTGACGTATTCCTCCAGCAAGGCACCTTTTTAAACTCCCCCAACAGCACACTAACTGGGGACCAAGTGTTCAAATACCTGAGACCACGGGGACATCTCACTGAAACCAGCACACACAGTGTGGATGCTGATGCTCTTCCATACCATCGAATAGTCTGCCTGGGAGAAAAATTAATTAATGAGTGTCTACTAGTGTATTCAGAGACTGTGGCCTACATTTACCCAACAGATTCCTCACTGATTTAACTCTTCTACTTCCCAGTTTTGTACGTTCTACTTCTAAGGTTTGTTTGTGTGTTGTTGTTATTTTGGTGTGTGGGGTGGTAGTGGAAAGGATCGTGTTCACATATGTATGGGCCGTGCAAGTTGAGGCCAGAGGTTGACAGTGGTATCTCTGCCTGCCTTAATCTTTCTCTGCCCTGTATACTGAGGCAGGGTCCTTCAAAGAACCTGGAGCTCACCAATTTGACTAGTCTAGCCACCCTTGTCTTACAGATAGGCTCCAGAGTCCAGCAGGCTTTTATATGTGTGTTGGGGATTTGAACTCTGGTCTTCAGGATTGCACAAGAAGCACTTTGTCCACTGAGCCATTCTCCAGGTCTTCCTCATTTTCATGTTAACTATACTAAGGCAGTACAGATGCCTGTCCAGGGTTCTTTGTAAAAAGGGTCTGGTTACGAAATAATTAAATCTGGTTGTCTCTGTCCCTGTCTCTCTCTTTCTCTGTGTATATGTGTGCGTCTGTCTCTCTGTCTCTTTCTTTCTCTTCCTCCCTCCCCCCTCTCAGTTACTTGAAAATTNCATACGTGTTTTTGATTATATTCATGCCTCCTGCCAACTCTTCCTGGGTCTCACCTCCCTTCCTTCCCCACCTAAGTTTTGTATTTTTAAGTTTGAACCCATCGAGACCAATTTGTGCTGCTCAGATATTCTTGGGTGTGTGATCTGCTGGAGTATGGCCAACTTACCAGGGCTGGAATGTTAGTCAGAAAACTGACTCTCCCTCTCCCAGAAGCTGACAATTGCCCATAGTTCCCCAGCTTGGTGTGAGATTTCATGCCACAGCCCCTCTGCTTGCTGGGGTTTGATCTGGCGTGGGCTTGCAATGGTCTTGCAATGCATGCTTTAGTACCACTGTGAGTGTGTACATGCATCTGCTCAACTGTGTCCAGAGGCTGCTGTTTCCTCTGGCTCTTCTACTCTTTCTGCCCCTCTTCTGCAATGAAGAAAAGCCCATTATCCATGTTCCATTCATGGCTGAGTGTTCTCGGTCTCTTATTCTCCACATCTTCACCAGTTACTTGCTATCTACTGCACATGAAGCTTCATTGATAAGGGTTGAGTGACCCATTGGTCTATGCGTATAAACACAAATCGTTAGGAGTTTGTTTAATACTATGTCCATTTATAGAATCATGATGGCCTCTTGATGATAAATTCTAAAAATTTGTCAGCAAATTTTCAGAGCCAAAGAGCCTAAACATTTTCCTTCCCCTAAGTGTTTACTCACACCGAGCAAACATATGCTTTTGGTCTTTATTGCATTTCTCTGTCCTGATGTTCTCTTTAGTGTTTATTAATTGTTGGGATTCATTCGTTTATCGAGTTACCTTTTTCTATAGAAGGATTTACTTTTCTTCTTGGTTTCCTGAAGAATTCTGCTAAAGAACCATGTTGCACATGGTCTTCACAGGCGACCTCTTTCAGGTGTATCTATCAGGAGGTTTGTTTTCTTCTCCTGTAGACTTTTCAGTTTAAGGCAATTAAATCTTAGGGATTTCCCTTGGAAATTTGTGCTCGGGAAAACCCTCCACCCTAAATAAGATCAGAAACATCCCTTTTAATTCCATGATATTTATTAAATTTTGCTTATTGAACTGTTTCCCTTTGAGATGAACTGGAAGTAGAAGTTTGAGAATCAGACACATCTGAGAATGTAGACATTCCACTCACACTCTTCTGGGGAACTTAGGACACCTCTCTCAGGCTGTGGATGAGTTGTAAATCTGAACATGTGTGGGCTGAACTAGGAGGTGTAGAAAGTAGAGAACATGGGGCCTGACACACGGTAAATACTCAAAAAAGGAGTACAGTCACTTTCTCCAGAGTTTCCTTCACAGTGACATTATCAGAGTAGTGTTTGAGTTCAGGACTCATTCTGGGTCCACTGAGCTTCTGTCAGTAAATTCCAGCCACTTGATTGATGCTGTCTTCCCTAATGGATTTCTCTGCTCTGAAGTGTGTGGCTACATTTTCACTTAGGCAGCTAGACGATGGCCACATACTGAAAGTCCCCTACTCCTCTTCTGGATCATCCTTTTCCTCCTGTTTGGTCTTCATACTCATCTTTCCACTCTCTTTAGCCTCTGGCTGACATTTCTGTGAAGGATTTTGTGATGTGCATTTACAACACTATGTAAAAATAAACTCAAGTGTGTTATTTAAATATTTACAGGCTTTTGTGGTTCTATGAGCTATTTTTAAAGTGACCTTTAAAACCATTTGCAAGGAAGAGAGCAGTACTAGGGGAAAGCCTAACCCTTTAAGGTCTTCTTCATTAGCGCTGTTTCTGCTTTGATAGCTTATAATGTAGGAGACATCAAAGACCTAAACATTGGAGAACAATGGGGGGAAACTTCATAAAGCTGGTTTTTATGTTATTGCTGCCACCATTAGTTGTCACATGGCTCTCTTTCTTTTAGCTAAGCTGGACTCATGACTGGTGTCCTGGATACTGGAGTCCCCCATAGTGTGTCAACATGTAGAGGCCTTCTGTGTGTTCATGTGTAATTTGGCTTATCTGCTTTTCCTAGACTGTGTTATTATGACATGATGGTTTCTTTGTTTATAACAGGTCTTCCTATGTGCTTAACTCATGACCCTCCTGCCTTGGCCCCAAAGTGCTACTAGAATTGCAGGTGTGCGNCACTCTGCCTAGATTGGTGATTTTATTTTAAAGAGGAGAGATTCATTCTACTTTCTATGTGTGTCTGTGATCCTGGAAGCCAGACAGCAGGAAGATCTGCCCCACTCCTCCCCTCGCTCAGTCCTCTTCACTGTCTCTTCAGGAAAGACTGTGTTTCAAGGGTCCAGAAACTTGTCTGGCAAACAGAAGTGAGAGCAATAAGAGGCCAGGGCCACTGTGGCAAGCCAAGGTTTGGTTGGCTCAAAAGACCCGGAGTGGGAAACAGCTGACAAAGTAGGACCTGGAGATCTGTTTAGCTGGAATGTTGTAGGAAAACAGGCCCCAAGAAGGGCAGAGGAAGCAGCCAGCCGTTGTGCCCGTGTGCGGACTAAGCAGACAGGGTGCAGGTGGACCAGATTAGCTTGCTTTCACTCATTCAGCAGAGCTTCTAGTGCAGCATAGTTAGGGCAGTAAGTGAGACATTGGAGAGTGAGACAAAGCGGTATGGTGATGAATGCCAAGTGTGGGAATAGCTAGCACAGCACAAAGCTCTGGTAGAAGGCATTCAGTGCCAGAGTTTTTAGCAGGCTTGAAAACAGCATGGTGCACCTCTGTAATTCCAGCAGCTGAGACAGAGAGATTGCAAGTTTGAGGCCAGCCAGTGCTACATAGCAAGACCCTGTCTCACAAAAGAAAATACTACTACTACTACTACAAATAATAAATAAATAAATAAATAAATAAATAAATAATCACATGCAAGGCTAGCACATAGATGGCAACCCTGTAAATATTCTTGAATAAATTATACGGCATGCTTCTTGTTCACTGTCTAGGGGGGATTTTATATAATTTTATAGAATTATAAACTAACATTTAGAGAAATTTTAAATTTTAAAACTGTGTCCAAGGGCACAGAGTCCAAGGGCAATGAAGAAGACTTTATGTCCTGAGCTGGCTGTCCCCAGAGCTCTGGTCATCAATTGCACTATTGCAAACCATTTCTGAGAATGAAGCCTTTGAAAATGGTATGTGGTCCATCCATGCTGGGTGAAACTTCTGAGGACATCCATTCTCTGAGAGCAAGCCCAATAAACTCAGGGCTACTCAGGTTGGACTTTGATGGAATTATATTGTTTGTTGTGTGTGCTCTGGGTGGGGTATGTGGTCCATAGATAGTGTGCCCCTCCCTCATAGATGGCAGTAGCTGGCCACTATACTGCAAGCACGGAGCAGAGAGAGCAGCTACAAATGGCGTGCGTCCTTGAATTCTCACAGCCACACTTCCTCCAACAAGGCCAAACCAACACCACTGGGGACGGAGTGTTCAAGTGTGTGAGTCTAGTGGAGACATTCTGATTCACACCTTGACACCCAGTTAGATTTGACTTATTGCCGCAGGAGCCTTTTCCTGTGGAGACTCAAACAAGGGCCGACTCACCCCACCCAGAGCACACACAACAAACAATATAATTCCATCAAAGTCCAACCTGAGTAGCCCTGAGTTTATTGGGCTTGCTCTCAGAGAATGGATGTCCCCAGAAGTTTCACCCAGCATGGATGACACTTCCCCATAGCTGCACAGATAGAGCCCTCCCTTTCCGTAACCCTCCACCTCTGTGTCCTTTACAACCACCCAAGACCATGAGGTCATGCATGATTAGTGCAGACTCGTGTGTAGCAGGAAGGTCAGGAAAGAGTGTCTAGAACCTCAGTTGAGGGTCCGTGGAACTTCGCTACCCACTCCTATGAGTAAACATCAGTGGTCAACAGGCCCAACCTTGAGGGTCTCTCAAAGGTCTCAGCTGCTCTGAAGAAGAAAATGGCTATTCTGCTCTGAGGCTAGAGCTATGCAACATGCCGGCCTCTTACTCACTGTGTAAAGTTGGATACTGCTGGTCAGTGCAAATTAATTCTTTCTTTACCATCATTAGTGATAACACCTTTCATTTACTTGCTCAAATCAAAACCTTGGTGCCACCTCGGCTTTCTCACACACAGGCAAATAGAATCCCCATAGGAAAGGCATTCAAATTGGACCTAGGCAATTCACCATTGCTGTTACTACTGTGATCTACCTTGGGCTACTCTACCAGCTTCCCAGTTGTTCTCTCTTCCTCTACAAGTGCCTCACACTGCACTTCTTTAGTCCTTAGTAGTAGCCAACACGACGCTTGGAGGAGACAGACCAAAGCAACTACCCTCTGATCTGAACTGTGCAGCAACTTCTCATTGATTAGCATAACTTCCATGGTCCACAAGACCATTTGCTGTGTGGCCACTTATCCTTCTAGTCATGATTTGCAACACTTCCTTTACCTGTTCCCTGAAAATGGCCAGGAGGACTTTGTCCCATGTCTCTGCACTTGCCGTTACTGTGCAAAATGCCCTATTCCTAGGTGCACACACGGCTTATATTCCTAGGTGCACACATGGCTTGTATTCCTAGGTGCACACATGGCTTGTATTCCTAGGTGCACACATGGCTTGNTATTCCTAGGTGCACACATGGCTTGTATTCCTAGGTGCACACATGGCTTGTATTCCTAGGTGCACACATGGCTTGCCCTCACTATGCAGGGAGGACAAATTCAGTGAGCTGTTTTCTAACTGCGCTGCTAAGGCAGCATTTCTCCCAATCTCTTCTAACCCTGCACTTGTCACTCCTTCCCTGACTTGGTGCCCTGTCATTTATTTACNTACTGTCTTTTGCATCAGAAAATAGTGTCCTTAGGAGAGATCTATTTTGTTCTCCCTTGTGTCCCCTGTTCCTAAGCTAGTGCCCTACAAAAGGGAAATGTCCCAAAAGTTATCACCAGTGAGTGAGTGAGTTTTTGTCACAGTTTTAAAATTAACATTTGATGTGAATCATATTCTGACTATGGTTTCCAGCCACTTGTAGAGCATAGTTACATTCTGTCATGTGCATTCCTCATGCATTCTGAAAACTCAAAAATTAGCAAAGTAGAATCCTTTGCTTGCCCTCAAGACATAACACAATCAATCCAATAAAGTAGGTGAAATGCAGTGGACATTGGGCTGACACGTGTAGAGTATAGCAGACCCTGACTAGTGTAATCCTGTTGGGAAGATGAGATTCAAAGGAACCACTCACCTCCAGGGGCAAGGGTTGGGAAACCTTCAGTGAAGGAATAGAGGAGGTGAAGGTGAGCCTAGGTTAGGGACACTCAGTAGTATTTAGGCTTGTGGACGTAAGGAAAAGGTGTTCTGCTTAGACAGATGTACAGACACAGAATAGCCAGGATGCTTTAAAAAGGGAAATAGTGACCGAAGAGAAACCAGAGTCATTAATGTCTGGTGACAGAGTAAATACTGAATCTCAGTGAAGACCAGTCAGCGTGTCTGCTGTGCATAAACAATCACGATAATATTCAGAAGGTCCCATGGAAATCATTTACTTTTTTTTTAACTGAAGTATCTATTTATATAAGGGACTTTTATAGTTACCCAGAATATTTGCTGTTTGTCTTGAATGCATTTATTAGTTACTCTGAGCCTCATCCGATGAGGTAAGTATGGCTTGCTTGTGTTCATAAGCCTGATTGACCAGCAACAGAATTCACCTCTTAGTCCATCACAAAATAATGATTTTGTGCATCAAATGTTTTTTGTTTTTTGTTTTTGTTTCTTTTATTTTATTAACATTTTTTTTCGTTTATTTTACATACCGACCACAGTTTCTCGCCCTCCTCTTCCCTTCCCCCTTGTTTGTTTCTTTTGTTTGTTTGTTTGTTTTTGTTTTTGTTTTTCAAGTCATGTTTTTTTTTTGTAGCCCTGGCTGTCCTGGAACTCATTCTGTAGACCAGGCTGGCCTTAAACTCACAGAGATCCACCTGCCTCTGCCTCCCGAGTGCTGAGATTAACGGTGTGTGCTACCACCATCTGGCTGTACCAAATGTTTTAAGTAAGATAGTGCCATGTGCCATCAGGTGTCACTTAGTTGAGAATGGTGCCTGTTTCTCTCTTTCAGCAGTGACTTTCCTGAAGGATTTTGGAAAACTAAATAGACACATTTGAAATTGGGTTTC